>NQII01001831.1:138849-190801 GCA_002778355.1 Clitarchus hookeri
TTTCCTGGCCATGTCTTGTCGAGAGAGAAAAAATATATATATATATATGTGTAAAAAGTTGTTTTACCGACAATCATTATAGCCCCAGCCTAGACATGACCCCGCAATATGGCGGAAAGACTCAATTTTGGGCAAATGATGGATTGAGGGGTTGTCTGGGAGTTTCAAATCCCTGCCACATAGCCGCGACTGGTCCCTCCTTCATGCTTTTGCATTCCATGCTAAAGGGCTGTCTCCGAGACTTCCCAAATGTTCTCAGAGTTTTCCCATCATGCTCTCACGGTCAATAGCGAGGGGTGCCGCGGTGAAGTGGAGGACTCGCTTCTTGGGTGCCGGGGTGAAGCGAGGGATAGACATAGCCTCAGGCGGCTCCCTAAGACGAAGCCTGCGTGTCCCAGCATTGACGCCCATAGCCCCAGGCAACGAGTGATTTTACAAACAGGATGTGCGCAACTCCGCCGGGAAACAAGTTTTTACCGAGACGAAACACTCACACACACATTTAGGCGTGGGCATTGCTGGAAAAGTAATTCAAAAAAATTGTTTAAAAAATTAATGTTTCCCTTACAGTCCCAGGCCCCTGCCAAGAAAACAACGTGGGGGCCCCCGACTCGCCGAGAGAAATACGGTGTTTTTTTGCAGTGTGGCGTGACGATGGAAATTGATATTTTAAGTGATAGTATTTTCCTTTTACAACACAAAGACTGACATGAGGTTGGGAAATATTAAAAATAATATGTAAAGTAGTATGATGTTTAGTTTTGCAACAGCCCGACTGTGCGCGACACCTCCTCCGAAGAAATACGTTTTACATATGCTGTATGCTCACGATGCCAGTCAGTACGCTCAGACTGTCAGTACGCAAAAAAAATTCATGTACACACATACGCACGTACAGCAGACCCGTCCGTTTTCGGTCGTGCTTCAACGATGCTTAACGAGATACTAAATAATACAATGCTTAGAAAGTATTTTTATTACTCACATCCCAGCCACCAATGTAAGTTTCGAGACAAAAAAAAAATATATATATATATATGAAATATGTACAGTAGGAAAACTTGTTTATTTTTACATATTGTTCTCTCAACCTTCTAAACGAAGGACTGCAGGCCTAAATTTGGTGATCACAGAGTTTTTATTGTCGTGGCGCAATAGGTGCTTAAGTGTTTATTCTGCTCCTGCGCCCCCGGCTACGAAGACAGTCTCGCACTCTTTTAACATTGAGCTAAGTACATCGCGCACTGTGTTGTCTTCTACATCACCCAATGCTCCAGGGTCAGTTACTAATCAGACTTCGAAGAGTGAACAGTGCTGTGTTTTCTACAATGGAAACGAATAGGGAGAGTTATTTGTGTTGCTACTGTAAGAAGAGTTTTTCTAAAAGTTGTCGTGCTCGTCGACACGAGACTGGATGCCAACAAAATATGAAATGTATTTTCTTATCATGTGGAAAGTGCAAATCTTATTTTCGAAGACTCGGTTGCTTAAAAAGGCATAGCACAACATGCAAAGCCCTCCTTCCTCAACACGGAAATCAGTATTTGCTGACAGTAAAGGATACTGTGATGGGAAGATACCTGCGAAAGAAAAATTCGAATCATCAACACCGTTAAAGTCATCACACCCTACCGAGGAAAAAACAGGCGGATCAGTCACATCTCCTAGTCATCCATGTCACAGCTGTAACATGACATTTTCATATGTCTACAATGTGAAGAGACACATAAAACATAAATGTAAGCTGAATCCACGTCACACAAGTTATCGATGTGATGTGTGTCAAGGTATATTCACTCGTACAGACAGTTTAAACATACATATGAAAAAGTGTAAAGACCTTTTTCCTCTACATACTAAGCAACAAAGTATATTGTCAGCGTTACAAACTTGTGACGATCAGGTTTCTGCTGTACGAAGTATTGGCACACCTACATTACCAACTTCNTATTGTCAGCGTTACAAACTTGTGACGATCAGGTTTCTGCTGTACGAAGTATTGGCACACCTACATTACCAACTTCTTACCTTCATGTGAACAATGAACATAATCCATCACCGACATGTAGGAAACAATGTTGCTATTGTGGCAAGATCCTTAGTAAAAGCAGCAACACACGCCGTCATGACAGGTGTAAAATGCTGTGTAGCGGTGGAGAGATGTCGGGTTTATTGTTAAAGTGTTTTTCGTCGATTTGAAGATATAGTAGAAACCTTTCAAGGAACTGTGGGGAAAAAACTTGCAGCTGTATGGCGGCGCAGCAAACTAGATATGCTAGCTAGCTTAATTGACGATTATAGAATGCATGAAAAAATTAAATTCCACTGATAATATAAGAAGATATGTGCACACACATCGTCGAAGGTGCTGATAATGGGAGCATGCTATTATTTTTAAAAAAAGTTTTTTTTTTCGATTAACACGTTAATGATTTTAAGTATGCTCACAGCAATGAATTAATCTAATTTAATGTTTTTAATAATANAATGGAATCGTCTTAGTTGTTATTCGAATTTCGAAGAGTGTACATCGTCTCGAGCAAAGATGGAAAATACGGCAGAAAGCCAATTGTGCTGTTTCTGCAAGAAGCCATTTACTAAGAGCTGTCATGCCCGGCGACATGAAACTGCTTGTTCTATGAACATGAAGCCATCTACCTTAACATGTGAACAGTGCAAGTCTCAATTTGGACGACGCGATATCTTAAAAAATACATCTTGCACAGTGTGAGGGACTCTCTCCTGTGCCAGGTAAGAGACGTAGTGTATTGCCTACATCTGAAAAAAAAAATGTGAAGGGCAGACAGCTGCTGCGTTGGATACCAGTGCACTGTCACTATCAGACCTGGACATGAACAGTTCACCACAGGCATCAAGATATTCATGTTACTACAGCATCAAGACCTTTAGTAAAAGTTGCAGTGCTCATCAACATGAGAAATCTGGAAATTTTTGAAGAAGACGCAATGGGCTTACTATACTACTTGTTGCTATAGGTGTGGTCGTGAATTCTCATGTTGTGAAGTAATAGGTGTCCTAGACAGCATGCAACTCGAAATACACAACCATCAGGTAAAACTATGTCGCGAGTCGTATTAAAACTATACCTAAATGTGTACCTTTAAAGCACCTACACCTGTATCTGTTGGAAACTTACCAAATTATATTGGATCCATACTCAAAGAATCTGCATTCCGAGGACGTATGAAGATGTATGTCGCATCTTATTCATCAGGTATGGGTGATGATATCTGTACATATCTTAAGCATAGGAACACAATATTATTGATCAACGTATACACGAGATGGAAAAGGAAGGTGCAAAAAAAAATATAATATATGGTTGGACTATACATATAACAAATTAGAATAACATGAAAATGAATATAGTGAGAGAGCCTTCAAGACCTCAAATGTACCTCTGAATAACACACACGATATTGAAGCTAGCATACAGAAAATTTGTCACGAGGAAGAAGAATATATGGGAAAGGGTTCCGGTTGGACATTATATGAGATACATCAGCTACAGTTGATAACAAATTTACTTACGTCACTTGACAAATAGATGTATGCAGATTGAGAGCATGAAATAGAGAATGTCCTGCACGACAACATGCAAAACATTCACCAAGTGTGAAGATGGAATTATAACTGTTGCAGATATATACAGAGGTGACAAAAGTCATAGGATAGCAATATGCAAATATACAGATGGAAGTAGTATCACATACAAAATGTATAAATGGGCAGTACATTGGTTGAGCTTTCACTTGTTGTCAAGTGATTGATGTGAAAAGGTTTCTGTCGTGATTATGGCCGCACGACGTGAATTAACAGACTTTGAACGCGGAATGGTAGTTCGATGTGATGCACAGGGCATTCCGTTTTGCAAAATTTTAAGGAATTCAAAATTACGAGATCCACAGTGTCAAGAGTGTGCCAAATATACCTAATTTCAGGCATAAACTCCCACCATGGACAACGCAGTTGCCGACCGCCTGCACTTAATGACCGAGACCAACGATATGTGCGCAGAATGGTTAGTATTAAGAGACAAGCAAAACTGTGTGAAAGAACTGTAGGAATCAATGTGGGACGTACGACGGACGTTTCCGTTAGGACAGTGCGGTTAACTTTGGCTGTACAGCAGAAGACCGACTCGAGTGCCTTTACTAACAGCACGACATCACCTGCAGCAACCATATCGGTTGGACCCTAGACGACTGGGAAACCGTGGCTCGGTCAGATGAGTCCCGATTTCAGTTGGTAAGAGCTGGTGGTAGGGTTCGAGTGTGGCGCAGACCCCACGAATCCATGGACCCAAGTTGTCAACAAGGAACTGTGCAAGCTGGTGGTGGCTCCATAATGGTGTGGGCTGTTTTTACATGGAATGGACTGGGTCCTCTGGTCCAACTGAACCGATCATTGACTGGAAAGGGTTATGTTCAGCTACTTAGAGACCACTTGCAGCCATTCATGGACTTCATGTACCCAAACAACGATGGGATTTTTATGGATGACTATGAGCCATGTCACCAGGCCACAACTGTTCGCGATTGGTTTGAAGAACATTCTGGACAATTCCAGCAAATGATTTGGCCACCACAATCGCGCGACATAAATACCATCGAACATTTATGGGACATAATCGAGAAGTCAGTTCATGCACAAACTCCTTTAATGGCAATACTTTCGCAAGTATGGAAATACATAGAGGCAGCATGGCTCAATATTTCTGCCGGGGACTTCCAACGACTTGTTGAGTCCATGCCACGTCGAGTC
This sequence comes from Clitarchus hookeri, assembly GCA_002778355.1. Classification (NCBI taxonomy): domain Eukaryota; kingdom Metazoa; phylum Arthropoda; class Insecta; order Phasmatodea; family Phasmatidae; genus Clitarchus; species Clitarchus hookeri. The sequence continues at coordinate 143,635 of NQII01001831.1, forward strand.
GTTGCTTATCGCCGGGCAAAAGGAGGTCCGACACGATATTAGGAGGTATACCATGACTTTTATCGCCTCAGTGTATATATATAATTTATCAGCTGTAGTTGAGAACAAATTTTACTTCAGCCACTTACCTATTTCCCTCTACTCCACTACAGAGAAAATTACAACCTTACTTCGTATTCGACCTGCAGAATGTTGGTATAAATTAGAGTAACCGCAGATATTCACGCAGTTGCTAAGCTATCGTGTACAACAACACTAGTGTGTGTGTGACGGTAGTATTGTGAAGGAGTCTGCATCGTGGAGGAGTCTACTGTGTAGTAGAGTATGCAGAAAGGAGGAGTCCGTAGAAGAGAGGAGTCCGAAGAAAAGAGGAGTCTGCACCGTAGTCTGCATAGTAGTAAATGTGTTTAAGTTTGCATGTACTTGAAAATGAAGAAAGTGAGGAGAACATGCAATCGAAAATGACCTGTATGCCTACATGCAACACTTCAACTAGTGTTCAATAATTACATGGAAAACAATGCAGTTACTTCGGCAGGACCTTCAGTAAAAGTTGCAATGCATGACGACATGAACAGAGTGAGTGTCAAAAGCAACCAGCCTCCAGAATACTATCAATGTGATGTATGTGGTGCGATATTTGGTAAAAGTGACAAACTAAAGAGACATATTGCTATATGTAAAGGTAACACACCTTTACTTGGCACACAGACAGCAAGCATTGAACGTATTGACCCAAGACAATACAATGGCTGGCCATCACACTGATTCGTCGTGTAAATTATTGATGGTTCCATCGCCCATAACATTATCCGGGCATGCAGCAAGTTCCAAAACAATCTGTGAAGAAGGAAATACGACGGTAGCAGACATGTACTATGAAGAGTGCAAACCATACAGATCGTCCAACGATGTGTACAACAAACATGTATTGCTAAGATGTAAGATGAAAAACGAGGATGTTACAACTATCCAGCACGAAAGTGTGACCGCCAAGTGCGCCGGTGATGATGTGAAATATACATATTCTACTGACGATGATGAAGTAACTGCATCGGCAAAGCAAAAGCGTAAACACGATGCTGAAGAAGACGGATACGTGAAGTTGAGACAATAAACAAAGATTCGAACCAAGGCTCAGAGGTATCTCACAAACTGCTCATCACAGAATAACATAGATGATGGCTTGTATTGTGAACCATCTGCGAAGAAATAATTTACAACTAACCAGGACAATGAGAATGAATACGTGACATCTAAATTCTACTAATGAAGTGCTGACAACTCTAATACAAAAGCATAAACATGTTGCTGAAGATAAGAGCTACTTGAATTTAGGACAGAAGAAACGAAGATTCGAACCGAGTACTCTGGCCCAGAGGTATCCCTCAAACTACTAATTGCGGAAGGAAGAACATAGATGCAGACATGTATTGTAAACCTTCTACGAAGAGTGTCGTGAAGTCTAGCTACTTATTTTATGAAGACCACAATGACCTGGATGATAGACTAGATGTGCTGGTTGCATTACAGAGAAGTGGATATCTTTCTGTCGGCGAAGAGTTAAATATGATTATTGATGAACTCAGAGCTAACGACTATATCGAATGATATATATTTTTATATATGTTCACCGAGCTTCTCGCCAACATCTAGAGAGAAAATTATATGTATTTTTAGATTGAAAAATTATATATACTTTTTTCTGTGACAATATATATATGTAAATATATTATTTTGTGTATTATTGTATTAATTGAAGGGGAAAAAATGTATATTTTTGAGTCAATATATACATATATATATATATATTACTTCTGACTCTCTGTGTATAATTTTTGTGTTGGTGGAGATGAGATATCAAACACACACATACTAAAACTAACATACCAGTATAGTAAAGGTACTTTAATAATAATAATAATCATAATCACAACATCACACACCATCCTTTTGTATTCGACGTTACTTGTATGTATTAAAGGGATAACATTTAACATGGTTAGCAGTAAGGGGCCCTGAAGAGTTGATACAATCATTACGATATTGACATAAAAGAACACATTACATTTTCAGTCGATGGCCATCTTGGATGGCATCATATTCTTATTTTAACAATATTCAATTATCATATCAATGCTAATATTAGGTTCACGTCCATCACTAGGAAAAGGCAATTATCAGAGTTGGTCTAAGTCCGAAAGAGAATTAATATTTCGTACAGTTCCAAGGCACGAAACTCAGTTCTCTATCGAAGGATTCTTGAGACTACAGCCATCTTGAATGATGTCATATTATTATTTAACGTTATTCATTTATCATATCCATGCTTATCGAAGGATTCTTGAGACGATGGTCATCTTGGATTTCGTCATAGTATTATTATTTTAGTATAAGTAATAACCATGCTAATGCTGACTCCTCCCTGCTGACTCCTTCCTTCTGCTGACACCTCCCTACTGCTGACTCCTCCCTGCTGCTAAACTCCTCCCTGCTGCTGACTCCCCCCCCTGACTCCTCCCTTGTGCTGACCTTGATCTTGACCTGCAATAAATTATTGAAAAAAATTTAACTTGACCTCCTCCCTTTTGCTGACCTTGATCTTGACATGCAATCAATTTTTTTATTGACCTTGACCTTTAATTACCGACATGGTATGCATGTAGGAAAAAATTTGACCTTGAATTTTACCTTTGATTACCGACATTGTATGAATGTAGGAAAAAAATGTGACCTTGACATTGACCATTGATCACTGACATGGTATGCTCGAGAAAAATCTGAATTTGACATTGACCTTGACCTTGACCTCCAAAATCACAGAAAATCGTATGAACTTCCCAGTTTCGACGATGGNGTCGGGTTTATTGTTAAAGTGTTTTTCGTCGATTTGAAGATATAGTAGAAACCTTTCAAGGAACTGTGGGGAAAAAACTTGCAGCTGTATGGCGGCGCAGCAAACTAGATATGCTAGCTAGCTTAATTGACGATTATAGAATGCATGAAAAAATTAAATTCCACTGATAATATAAGAAGATATGTGCACACACATCGTCGAAGGTGCTGATAATGGGAGCATGCTATTATTTTTAAAAAAAGTTTTTTTTTTCGATTAACACGTTAATGATTTTAAGTATGCTCACAGCAATGAATTAATCTAATTTAATGTTTTTAATAATATAAAAAAATATTGATTTTTTTATAATTTTATTAAATAACATATTTTATTACTACGATGTCTATAATATTACGGTATATTAAATTTTAGTCTGTCAAATTAATTATTTAATTTGAAGGAAGTAAATGTTATTTATATAATTATTATTAAATGACTATTGGATATTAAGTAATATTTCTTGTATTAAATATAATTAATGACAATCATTGTAGCAATCAGTAATCTTTATGGACAAAGGGCAGCAAAACTGATAATTAGTTAAAATCTTTTATTTCTTTAAAAATATAAAAATATATGTGACACGAGACAGCTTTTGCGGTGCACCTGATCCTTTCGTTCATACACCAGATGTAAAATTCCCAACTTTTATATTTAATCAATTACTTTCTTTGGTTATAAAAATAAGATAGTTCAGAGAAAATATAAAAATATTAACTTATAAAATAATAAGAAACTATTTGCTACCGAAAATATACATAATTTCTTTCTTGTTTTTGAAGAAAACAACATGTTATAAATCTTTTAATTAAATCATCAACAAATAATAAAGTACATTTCATTCCTTTACATATTTAAAATGTTACAAAATTAAGAATAATTTCNTTAAATCATCAACAAATAATAAAGTACATTTCATTCCTTTACATATTTAAAATGTTACAAAATTAAGAATAATTTCACAGTTTTAAATTTTTCAACACATAAGGGGTTTTTAAGACATTGTTAATTAAAAACTATCAAGAAGGTATGAAATTGAACTAAAAATTAAATATGACATAATTAGCAAAATATCTGATACACCTATTAAATATAGATTGTAAAAAAATAATAATTTCAGTTAACATTAAAGGAGGAATTTTTATTCGACGTTGAAGGAGAGCGTTTCCTATTGAGGNAAAAAAATAATAATTTCAGTTAACATTAAAGGAGGAATTTTTATTCGACGTTGAAGGAGAGCGTTTCCTATTGAGGGCTATGATCATGCAGAAACATTTGGGAGAAATATCAAGTATTAAAATTGTAAAATTACAAAAATTTGTAAAATGAATCAAAAGTTACTTATTATTTCCATTTTAGAAAATGTAAGTGATGTTTGCAAAGAAAGCTTATCTTGTACCTAGTTTTATATTACACAGCACCTGTATTAATTAGCGATGCAATATTAAATTAAAAAACAAATCGACTTGAGTATGTTGAATAAATGATTCAAAATTATAAAATAAATTCGTGGGAGTGCGGTTAAAACTTTTAAAGATTTATGCATAGGAAATCAACAGTTCTTTTAAAAATTTTTCTTAAATGGATTTTGAGTGGGTTAAAGAATATTAGAATCCATATCAGGAGGTTGTTAATAAGTATGTAAATTGCCCAAATAATTGTGATAATAGTTTAATTTTAAAAGCTGCCTTGGAATACTCAAAATAATTATACGACATACACAAATAAATTCCTTTCCGACGAAGAAAATATTTGGTAACAAACCTGTAAAGTAATGAAAATTGTGCTCTTCAGTGAAAAACCTTACTACTGTGATTTTAAAAAAATGTCCTACTAACAACATTTATTTTCTTTATATTGATTAAAAACTAATAACGGTTTAAAAAAAATTGTGATTCTAAATACAGGAATGCAAAAATGTATTGTGATAAAAAAAATTTACACATTAATGAACAGTGCGGTTTTAGAAATATTATGGATTTCATTAGAATATAGGAAAATATCAATTTAATTTAAATTTTTTTTAATATTATAATAGTATATCAATCTGGATTTCAACGGCGCGAGTTTTAGTTGCAATTAAATTCTATCATTACATACAAAACCGTTTTAATGTACCAAAATTAATTTTTTGTTTTAATTTAACAAATTTTGGAATAATTAATATTCTAATGTTCTTAAAAAATAAGTGAAACATTGACTTGTTTTGGTAGGGAACCGAAACACAGATTATTTAGTTATTGCATTATAAGTGAATATTTTTATGAACTTTGGAAATTAATTTCTAGTGTGGATTGGAATGGAGATATTTGGACGGCTCTTCACATCAAGGATTTGAGAGCCAAGTGTGGTGAGTATGAAACAGCACCGGAATACAAGGGCGGGATAAATTGGATATCCCTGAGAAAACTCGCCGACCAGCGGCATCGTCCGGCACGATTCTTAAATGCGAAAATACGGGAGTGACCCTACCGGGATTTGTAAGAAACTAAATAATATATCATTAAATATAAAAATTATTAAATACATTAAGATATTAAATTAAAGTTCCTGTGTATAATATTTGTTAACGAAAAATTAAATATTTTTAATATATAATTTGCAATTATAGTTTCCATAGTTACATGAATTTTGTATTTTCCACTCTGTTTCATTCTCTGATACTTAAAAGCTTCTGTAATGAAATTGATTGATCTTATACAAATTTGTAAACATAAATATTTTATAATTTCGTGTTTTGCAAAAAGTGCGATTTTATAATTTTATTGCAATCCTACGTAAATTTTGGTGTTTTTTTATTCTTTCATTATAATAATGGGACATTAATATTTTTTTTATTTATTGTATATATTTTCTTTTCAAATTATTTCAGTATCAGCATAATAGAAATTACCCATCCATTTTATGATAAATTTATACAAATGTATGTAAGACGAATATTGGTTTTTTACTGACAAAACGTGAGTATAACAAGCATAAGCTGTGAAAAACATTTCAAGTGGGATTTAATGGAGAAATTCTGGTGGATCTTACTTAACATCGTGGCCTTGAGAGCCGATGAGGGTGAAGTGAGGCGAGTATGGAGCAGCGCCGGAAAGCTAAGGCGGGAGAAACAGGAGATCCTTGAGATAACCTGCCGACCAGCGGCATCGTCCGGCACGATTCTCACATGTGAGTATTCGGGTGCGAACCCACCGGGAAACACTACCGGTTGTCTAGGTGGGAGGCGACCAGTTTAACCACTACCCCACCGCAGCCACAAAAAATGTCGAATGAAAAAATGGATTTGTCAGTTGTTTTACTTAGATCACAAAATGATCGTAATTATTTTGCCAATCAACGTTATATTTCCGACATTCTTATTTATAATTCAATGAAACGGAAAATATTTGAAATACGATAATCCATCACCTAATAAAAACATAAATTTTGTGACTTTAGTTCAAATGTACTCTTTCCATTGCCAAACATAATTAAAAACGACACAAGCCTTCATGGCATTTCATTTCCTGAAATCGGTCTTTTTTACGTAAAATAATTGATACAAAGAAAAACTGCAGTAGAGTTCAATAAGGCGGAAATATATGGGTATATATGACTTTGGTACCTATGTGATAGCCCAATAGGAAGGATGATGTCTCCGATTGGTGGTGTTAGGAAGTGTATCTGCTGATTGGAAATAAAAGCAATGACTGGTGTGCAGAGAGTGAGGTTTTAATATCAATTTTGGACGATTATGCTACATTTTCAATAATGGCCAGCATGATTATTTTTAATGATATATTCTGCCAGCTGATGATATTTTTTTGAAGTTTATAATCGATTCTTTATTTTATTTTTATAGCATTCTGCTATTTGGCTATTGGTGAGGATGTTTCCCATATACATGTTATGCTAGTCGTGATTTCTAGATTCCTCCTTGTTCTTTGTTCTTCAACAGGCATGGTAAAGAGGTGGCCTGTTTCTCCTGTGTACACTGAATATGATAAAAACATTCCTGATTTTGTTGTAGATCGGTTACAAGTTTATCGTTTGTTAAAATTATTTTGATTGAAGCACTTGGTTTGACAGAAGTGTGTATGTTTTGTTTCCTAGACAGTCTTTGTCAGTGTTATGATGACTGGTAGAATGCCTGTGGTTTCCTAGTTATTGTCACCTTCTTCTGTAGTTGCTATTTTTCCTAGTTCCATTCACTTAAGCTTACTTTGGCATTTGTTTTGCAATAGGATTATTTCATTTATCAATGTAATCATGCTGTAACCTTGCCATTAAACTTCATGGCTAATGATAATAATTTTTAATTGTCCAAATAAATGTACATTTTTTAAATTTATTACCTACTTAATTTTTTGCGATAACATGTGTTAATAAAGATATTAAAGATAATAATTTTATCGAAAAACTCTTTTAAAAAAATATAAGTTTTAATTTTACTATACGTTGTTTTAACAGTAGAAGAACACGGGGAACCCGGGGCACAACAGGGTACCGGGGCAAAATAAATTTCGAAGTTATTCGGTGCCAAGGAGGTTCTACCAGCGAGCGGCAATAAGTAGAACTAGACCATCCTGTTGCTGCTGACCTACGGCAGCCATGTAAGTCTAGTTTTCTTGAGTGACGGTGCATGAAGTTTTCGTTGTGTGATTTTTTTGCTCCTCTATTGTAACTTCTGATGATTTATAACCAAGGTAATGTATACATACTTATTTACATTACAACTATAATTAGTATATGCTTGAAGTACGTTTAATTGTCTTTAGTTTCGTGTAGTTAAACGTTTGTTTACGTATCTTTCTCGAGTAACCTCAACTCCCTAACCTAAATCGTGTCCCTGTGGTGGAACGGGTGGGGCGGAATGGGGAAGTACCCCATTCTGCTCCGCAATGTTTTTAACTAAGATATCGTTTTTAGTACGCCCCTAATTTTTTCTTTCTTTCAATTTTAGATGGTTAGAGACTAAAAGAAAAAAAAACAAATAGGCAATCATGGACTACTGAGGCAATGAACAATGCTGTCGAGGCGGTTATTTCGGGCCAATCTGGGTATTTGAAGGCTTCGAACCAATATGATGGTCCCCAGTCTTCTCTGGAAAGATACGCTAAAAAAAGAAAGTAAAACCCTGACTACAAGATTGATAAAACAGCTGGAAAATTTTAACACGTATTTACGGAAGAGAAGGAACTTAAGCTCATTAACTACTTAAAAACTATGGAGGCTAGGTTATTCGGTCTTACAATGGAAGACTTGGGTAGCTTATCTTATCAGTTGGCTGTAAGAAATAGCATTGGTCATAGATTTCAAAATTAAATCGCAGGCCAAGATTGGGTCAATGGATTCCTTAAGAGACATCCTATCTTATCTGTTCGCAAACCCGAAGCAACATCTGGTGCAAGAGCCATGGGCTTTTATAAAGTGCTGTAGATAAATTTTTTTCGTTGCTAATGAATTTACTCGACAAGAACAAACTAACGGCTTCTCAAATATTTAATTGCTATGAAACGGGCGTTTCAGTGAACCCTACAAACCAATCAAAGATCATAGCTTGCAAGGGGAAACGTCAAGTCGGATCGTTAACATCCGCAGAAAGGGGCGAAACTGTAACCTGCCTTATTTGTATGTCGGCAAGCGGAGCTTACATGGCCCCGATGCTCATTTTTCCTCGAAAGAAGAACCACAAAGAATTTGAGTTAGGATTGCCACCAGGAGGTTGGGCTGAGGTGCACAGCACTGGATGGATTATTACTGAGTAATTTTTTGTATGGTTTCGAAAATTTGTGGAATTTTCTAAGTCATCAAAAGACTTCCCGGTTCTTCTTATGTAAGATGACCACTCAACACATACCAAGAACCTTGAGGTTATAGACTACGCGAGGGAGAGTGGCGTTTCGTTGCTATGTCTACCACCACATTGTTCTCACAGACTTCAGTCACTTGATGTTTCTTTAATGAAGCCTTTAAGTTTTCATTACAGCGATGAGCTTCAAAAATGGCTACGAAGCAACCCAGGGAAAGTCGTAACTCTCTTTCAAATTTCAACGCTTTTTGTATCAGCTTTTATCCAAAGTGCAACAATGAAAACTGCTATTGATGGTTTCCAAGATACAGGAATATGGCCAACTGACCCATCCGTATTCACCGAAGCCGATTTTCTTCCAGCAGACACAACTAACATCGGACTTGTTAGGCCTTCAATTGAAGTGGTGATCATATCTGGAGCTGAACAATTGGAATAACTTTCGCCTAGCACACCAGTTAAAAAAGACATTCCTATCAGGTTGTATGATAAAGCTGGCGAGGTTTCAGCCAACTCTAATGATAACACGCCGACTAAGAAGGTCCGATTTAATGAGGCTAATTGTGCCACTCCTGGGTGCTCTTGGATGACAACTGACAACAGGGCATCTTCATTTCATGTTTCACCTGAAATTCTAATGCCTATCCCGAAAGTTAAAGAAAGTGCTAAAAGGACGAATCGGAAGAGTGGGAAGACTGCTGTCTTAACAGATTCCCCATACAAAAAAGATTTAGAAGCCGCTATTAAGGAAAAAGAGGAAAATAACTATGCCAAAGAAGAAAGAGCAAGGATACAGCTATTAAAGAAATAGAATAAAATTAAGAATGGAAAAAACAAAGGAAAGCTGAAGAGAGAACCCAAAACTAACGTGAGTGATTCTGAGGATTGTTCTGACTGTGAATGTTTATATTGTGGTGAATTTGACTCAAAGTCAGTTGAAGGTTGGGTCGCTTGTTCCATGTGCAAAAAATGGGCGAACAATTCATGTATGGCAATAGATAGCGAAGATTATGAGGCTGTCCTAGTGTGTGAATTTTGTGAATAGGTTTAAGAAAAGGACACAATAAATGAAAACTGTAGTCAAACCTTTATAGTCACTTAAAAGAAAATAAATGTAGAGCAAACTTATTATTTCTGCACTTCCACTATTTTTATATGTTTTTATAATTACTTGTCGTTACCACAACCGTTGTGCCCCATGTCCGGGCAGAACGATGCATATGAAATAATTTTTTTTTTTAATAAAATATTTTTCTTTTGTGTTTTTGCAATATTATTGTATTTTTGTAATTGTTACATTATAATGTGCTCATAGAAAAATTTACAGCTGCCATAATTAATCCTTTTGTATTTTTAAAACATATTTTCAACTTGGTACCCCGTTCTACCCCGCGTTCCCCTTACTAGTTAATCAGAGATCTCATTGAGAATAATCATGTACAAAGATAATAGAATATTTATATTTATAGAGTTGGTTTCCTTAGAGAAATATCTAAAAACATTGCCATTTATAGGAATGTCTATGACTCAAAAATAAATAACGTTTAATTCTTATACAAGGATAATTCAGAAACTAAGTTTCCCTAATGTTCGTAGTTGAACGCATAAAGATAGGTCCACATGCAAAACAACATTTATTTCCGCACCATTCCTTTATTTTTCAACATATTAACCAAATTTATTTAAGAATATGTCAGAGTATAATATTATGTTTTCCAATCTCTGCAATTCCCGGTCATGGCCCGTTCGGACTTTCATCTATTTGGCAAGATGAAGTAACATCTACGGGGCAGACAACTATCCAGTGGTGACGAAGTGTAAGACGATGTCGTGAAATAGCTTAATGACAAGGACGCCAATTTCTATTGTCACGAAGTGTGAAACATAATTACACTCTAAGACCAATGCTTAAATTAATGTTGTGGTTGTGTCGAAAAATAAAGAAATGGTGCCAAAATACTAAGGTTCTTTGTATCATGACATTTATTCAACCATTCTCTTAAAAAAAAAGTATGAAGTCTTACTTTTAGACTTATCCTTGTATTTTTAAGACTTTGTTGTTTTGATGACACATAGTTTATTGAAGCTATGTTTGCAGTTTCCAAGGGAATCCACCAATGATGATGAGTGTTAAATTTCCTTAGTTACCGAAAGTTAAAAAATCAATTATTAAACATAAAAATTCAATATTAATTATATATATTTAAATTAATATGTTTGTTTATGTAGAGAACTTACAAATATATTTATTATAACTGCAAAAAATTATATCTGTTGAGAACAAAATATAATACATGTATCAAAATTAAAAAACCTATTATAGTTATGAATTAAAATATTGATAGAAAATTATACTTATAAAATGTTATACTGAAAATTATATTTATAATAAATTAGCCATATGATTGATAAAATAAACCTTCTTGTGAATAATATAACTATTTCATTGATTTTGGGATAAAAATAATGAATCTTGTTATAAAGTAAAAATGTTAGAATAAAATAATTTAAGAAATATTATATGAATGCATTAAGGACTTGCCATTTTATAAAATTTTTGAAGTTAAATAATTGTCGCCAATTTAGCAAAAGTAATACATAATTAACCCTAATAGGGCTTATATTAAAGATTTATTAAATTGGTTTATTTCGATAAATAGCGAAATTACAAATATCTTAAGAAGAGTTAATAGATTATATTCACGAAATTTTAGTTTCCACTATGAAACCTAGAGAATATAAAATGCAATAAATTGAAACATAAAAATTTAATTATTCTGTTAAATATTTTAAGATTAATATACTTGAATGATAAAATGAATTTTGCAAGAACTGATATATAATTTATTAGATAATGAAATAAATCGAAACGTTGTTTATGCAATCCAAAATCCAAACTTAAGACCAAACTTTGCACTTCTGAAGCTATTTGACAATGTGGTAGATGGAATAGCCAGTGATGCATAGGGTTTTGATATTGATTGTTATGTTATTGTAACACAAAGCATTTCAAATATAAATATCATATTGTATACAATTGAATCGTGTAAAGGAGTTTTATACAGTCTGAAGTAAGATAATATATGGAAGTGGATTAATTTAAGTTCTATTATATTGTTACTTACATGTTATGAAATTCATAAATTAAAAAACGAATTATAAAAAAAATATTAGTAAGCCTTAAAACGGAAACATTTAATTATGTATTTTGTCGAGTTATTTTATATTTTATTTGAATTTTTTTTAATACATATATGTAAGTTGGAATGTCTAAAAACTCTAATACAATCTAGGAGGCAAGTACCAAGTTTGCAATAAAATTAGTCTTAAAACCATGCAATTTAAGTAAATTAATAGAGAATGCATATTTTAAGGAAACGAAATTTTTCATTGAAATATTTAATTAAATTATATTAAATATATTAAACATTTAGAAAATTCATATATATTAATCCAATAATGTATTAGTTATCAAACACTTGGTATTTTACAAAAACAGAACGATATTTTGATTTTAAAAGTTTTCAGCCAATGACATATCAGGAAAATAAGTTTTTAGAGGCTTAAATACACAATAGTTTCCTTTTCTATATTCACAAATCATAAAATTTAAAACATAGACATGGACAAATTGTTCAATACTTAATTAATTTTAAACCACTAACAAATTTTCTGGTTAAAATAATTAAGCATATACACACACACACATATATATATATATATATATATATATATATATATATATATATATATATACACACACAGGGCGATTCAAAATTAGACCGAAAAACTTCGGGAGGTGATACCCGACATGATAACGTATACGACTAATAGCCGAAAACTATTTCTGAGTGCGGTGTACCCTCGTGAAAGTGATTTAGTGAAATGTGTTAATTTACAGTTAGTCAGAAGAAACTACTATAGGTGGGAGTGTATGGTTGTGTATCCTGTGTTACTGATTTAGTTTTGCAGGTATGCAACTATTTAGTACCGACAGAAAACTCCGTAATAATAAAACAAGAAGTTACCAATACAACTAATCAGACTAATTTTATCTACATGAATGCATATAATTTCGGTGGAGTGCTTAACAGGTTTAATTGTAGACATGGTATTGACGTCTCATTGATAGCGATACAATGGGAGATGCAACCAGAAACAAACGTAATAAAAATGAGTATTACAAATACACATGCGCCTTACCAAGGATTCAAACACAGAATGCCTCGTACCGTAAGCTGGATTGCAGCCAACTACATTACGGAGGCAGGATTCTAAGTATCTACTTTAATAGTAATCAGTCTTAAGATTTGGTTGACTTAGTTAACAAACATCAAATATAATTGCAGAGATATTATTTTGAAAACAAGAGCGTGAGTCACTTAAAGCATGTAAATTTACATGGTCTACCATAGCACTTCTTGTGTGCAGAATTTGGTGTAAATAGATTGACTAGTTCCCGAGATACGGCATAAAAGCTCATTTATTATTTGGCACCATCGTACTACAAATTCTTAAAAGTGGCTCTGCATAAGCATATCTGATACGTCTAATAGATACTCTCAGTATAAAAAGTTTGTTTGACATTCGTCAAGTTATTTAATAGATGTGATAAAATCACATAAATAATAGATATTGCTGCATTAAAGAAATGTTTGACCCACTCATATTATGTAAGTTTACATGGCTCACTGTATTACTAATTGGGTAAAAAATTGGCGAGAATTAGATAATTAGTTTCCGATTTATGGCATAAATTTTACATATTATCACCTGGCACTATCTTACTAATGGGCGGCAAATGATAGTATCAATAAGCATATAATATACTTACAATATATACTCTCAGCATAAACATTTTAATTGAATTGGATAAACTGTTTAATAGACATGACAAAATTATCAACAAGATTAATATGGCAGCCATACTGTAAATAAAGCCAGGCACACTTAAAATGGTCCCTAATTTAGCATTACCAATGTGGAAAGTTCGTTGGGAACATATGACTTAAAATCTCAATTTTCTCAATTTTCTATCTTCATTACTGAAGAACAAAACGGTTATGTATTGGCATATTATATGTTTGTAATAGATAGTGCTACAAAATTAAGTCAGTAGAAATTGTTTGGGTCATAAATCATGCTAACCTAAAGTATTACATGGTTAATATTTTGAAAATATGTGACTACTTCCTTAAATAATATAAATTAAGATTAACTGCAAAACTATAACTTGGCGGCTTAATTTGGCGGGTAACAATTAATTGTTTACCGAGATAGGAAAAAAGAAGATTAATTTTCATGAGGCACTATCTTCCAAAACGGCAGACAAACGTGTTTATGTATTACCTCATTTGATGCTTGCACAGAGACTGCCAGCATACGAGGTTGAGTTGAAATTGGTTAAATTTTTTCGTAGATATAGCATAGCATACTATGCTAAAATGTTAATATGGCCGCTTTTAGATAAGTGTCTGACCCTCTTAAAACTCTGCACATTAATTTGCATGTCATACCAGAGTACTACTTGATAGCCAACTTAGGTTGGAATAAGTTCATTGTTTCCCGAGATATAATAAATCTTAATTTATTCATGTTGCGCTTTCTTACAAAATGGCAGAAAAAAGAGTTTAGGTATTAACAAATTTGATGCTTGTTAAGGATAATGTCAACATAACAAGTTTAACAGAAATTGTTAAACGATATGGCAGATACTTCAAATGAATGAAAAATATTTCAACCCTTTGAAAATTAGTACTATATCCATTTCAATTGCATCAAGAACTACAATAGAATTACTTCATACTTATAGCATAATAGTTTTATTTTTCATTTTGAACTATCTTCCAAAATTCCATATAAATAACATTATCGTTTCCTAAATTTATGCTTATATCTTGCACTGCCAACGTACCAAATTTGGTTTAAATAGGTTATATAGTTTCGGAGATATAATGTAAAAACTAATTTGTCTACTTGCACTACATTACAAAAAAGCAGACGAGTGTTATTATAGCTTTATTATGTCAATGTCTACATTATGCACTATCAAAATACCGAATTAGGTTTAATTTTGTTCGGTGGTTCCCTTGTTATAAAGGAAAAGCTATATTTTATTCAATATGAACTATCCACCGAAATGGCTGACCAATAACATCTATTTCTAAATTCATTGATTATATCATGCACTGTGAACATACCAAATTGGTTTAAATCTGTTAAATAATTACCCAACTATAATATAGAGCCATAAAATTTAAAATTGCCGCCATTTTGAAAATAAGTGGCAGGCGTAAAAGAAGTCCATAAAAAACCGATGTCCTCACTTAATACTGTATGTGGACCTACTTTGCTCAAAATCTGTTCTCGGATTTAAAAGTTATTGGAAGATGTCCCGCCCCCTCTCTACTAGTATTTCTCTACCCAATAATAAAGTGCATGGTTCCTACCTATCTGTCTCCTGTAGCAAGGCATGTGACAATTTTGAATTATTTCCTATCAAAAGGGTTTTTACGGTGTCTATGCCGGTTTTACCTTTTATTTTCTTTGTTATAGTAGTTATAAGTACACTCAAGGAGGTTCTCATTACTAAAATGAGGCCATGGCAGCCCAATCCCTTGTTGCCGCGATGCATGTCTCCTTGCTTGATTACCCCCCACTCTGCGCGTATGGGGCCTAGCCCTGAGATGCACTTAGCTCCCGTTCCTACCGCGGGCTCACAACTAACACTAAGTTTTACAGTAGGTTAAAAAAAAATGCGGCGACTATTACGCAACTCGTTGCATCCCCAGGTGGCGGATAGTAGATCATCATGCTCTGGGGTGGCTGGGAATATTCAAATACCAGGCCGTAGACGAACTGGCCGGTGCGCAAGCGTCGTCGTCGTGGACGTCGGGTAGCTGGATAGCTCAGTAAGAGATGGCGAAGCGTATCAAGCATGAAGCAGCCCAGCGATCAAGGCAGGGACGGGGATCTCGAGGTGCTGAAACATGTGAAGTGTAGCGAACCTCACTGCTAGATTCTGCAGGCTGCGGTTTGCGGATGCGTGATGAATGTAACTAGATTGCATTGGAACTTGGAAGCATCACTGACAACAGCCTTCATCCTGGGCCAGCGGCTAGCAACAAGAAATGGTAGGTACCGTATGTCTTGCCGAGCTCTTATTAAAGCTCACCCAAGACCGACGGACTATTTTGTAGGATGGGGATGGGATGGCTGCCAGAGCGATTGCTCCCCGCCTTCAACCACGGCGTGGAGATCCTGCTGTCAGCGCGGAAGAGCGAAGATGGAGTAGGTGCCATGACTGAGCTGCCCAGTTTTCCTACGCACTCGATGAGAATCAGGGGGGCCCTGCATTAAATTACTGCTGTCAAAATTTTTGTGCTGGCTTGCCAGCACTTCCTATTTCATATGTAAAAGTATGGTTATCCTCACTCTCTCTTTCCCGTAGCATTTTAGTAATTCTCGAATAAGTTTTGACCTTTTTTCCTGTCGGGAGGGGATTTTAGAGTATCTGTGCCAATTTTTACCCTTCACCTGCCTAGCTATTGCCTCAGCTATAGGTACACTCGGGAGGCAGTCATGGCCCTAAACGGTAGCCATGGCTGCCCAACCCAGTCCCTCTCTGCCGCGATGCACGCCTCCTTTGCATGAATTCCTTTCCTTTTAGGCGTATGGGGCTAAGCCCTGACACGTAATTAGATCCAATCCCTACCTCGGACGTACACTAAATACTTACCAATAGGGTAGGTTAGGGAAAAAACGCATAGCCNAATTAGATCCAATCCCTACCTCGGACGTACACTAAATACTTACCAATAGGGTAGGTTAGGGAAAAAACGCATAGCCTTAGTTATTCGTCTGAAGCGACACACAGTAAAAAAAAATGTTATTTTACAAACAAATGTTTAGAAACTAGTTGCCAAAAAAATTCTAGATAACTCTACAAAAGATATTTGTAAAATTTGCAAGAAAAAGCTTGAAAAGTGTACGAGATATATTCGGTCTTTGCACAATAAAGTACTGTAACCTACCGACGGATGTTCTGTAGAATTACACAAATTTGAGTAGTAATTCTCAAATAATTTTCCTGCAAATCATAAGCTATTATGATTTTCAGGAAATAATACAAAATAATTTTTACAAAATAATTTTTCTATTTGATGACACATGTTAGTTTTTATGGTATAAAATCTATAGATTAGTCTGGACAGGACGGAACACATTTCATGCGACCCTGTCAGGCATATCCCAACCCAACTACGATTTTGAAAAATCACGTCGATATGACGAGAATAGAGTCACGAACCTCAATGTTAGGAGCATGTACACCAACCAATATGCTACAGATGAGACCATATAAGGTTTTCTATTTTGATGTCATACGGCCTTTAAATAATTTTATATCTTGTAAATATGCTGTATTTACCTTCGAAATAGAGCAGCAAATTTTTACTGAGCTCACGGCGGAACTCTAATTTTGACACTTAATTACAAAGAGTATGTTAGTCCTGTGTAAATAAAAAAAGAGGCTACTTTGTACCTACATGAGGAAATGCCTGACGACAGCTGTTGAATTTTTCGAAGAGTTTTATTTTCTGTATTCCTGCATTCTGTTGTTTATTTTTTATACTTAACATCTTTTATTCAAAGTAAGCCATGCGAAACCATGTTAATGAACTCGTATTTTGGAACACACGTTTTACATTCAGCTCTCTAGAGAAACGTTGAACAAGTACAAAATATGTATTAAGGAATAATTCTGAACATTTTTAAAATGTTTAAAAGAAAAGTGCATATTTGTACTACAGAAGCTAAAATCACATACGTTTACGTAACCTGGCTTTTATTGTTAAAAAATTAATATTTCATACCCGTAACTTGAGGGAACACATCCTGTTAAAACCAGTCAAATAGGACTTTGCCCTGTCGTCCAAGGAAATAAGTAGCCCGCACCATAAGTATATTCTCGGAAGTGGTGACTCATCGGCCTTTAGAACATATCTTAACTTGAAATTCTGAGATGGTATCAGCAGTTTACTTAATATAAGTATATTTGCAAGAGTATTTATATCGCAAAACAGTTGTTGCTCTTATAAGTGTACGAATTCTTAAGTTTACAAAATTTTTGTAAATTTACAACAAATTTGTTTTCGTACAAAAATATTTTAGCTCTGGTTACAAAAGTTTTTACTGTAATTTGTAGAAAGTTTTATTCCATCCTAGTTTGAAGTGCATGGTCTTAAAATGTAAAAAATTGTGAAGACATGCAATAGTTTGTAGTTTTAAAAAGGGACTGCAACGTGATTTGTAGGAGATACAGACAGGCGCCTTAATGTTCCTCGACTTTTAACATTACGCATCGTTTTCACTGCTTACATGTGAAAAATGTAACTGCTACATTTCTGGTAACTAGAGGAGTTGAATTTTTTTTTTCTGTTTACCACCTAGTCATTGTATTATCAGCAGTTCAGAACAAAGTAAGCACTTTTTAAATGCTCGTTTGAAAAGAAACTTAATGCCTGTAAATTCACACTGTCTTGCAGGCTTCTATTTATGTTGGTAGCAAATTGAGAAACTAGTCTGGAAATAGTATTTTATGTGCAATGTTAAAATTCATGACAAATGAACATAATGTATTCTTGTTTTATACATTTTAGACTAAAGTTTGGCATATAAGCACGACATTTTAGTTTGTAAAGTTCCATGGTTTACTTGTTAATAGCATGAATAAATTCTGTGTTAATTAAACATATGGTAGAGGTATGCAAAATAGTAAAACAGAAGCAGGGCTTCTAAAAGTGCCCAGTCAACTGTGAACAATAAGTAAAGGTCATAAATGGAAAATAACGGTACTGTGATATTAATAGTAATAATAAAATTTAAGTTATACTGTTGAAATTACAAGAAAAGATTTTTGATAACCATGTGAAAATAAACATGTACCGGTGCTGCTAATTTATTTTTAATTAAAACAGTGCTTCATGCTGTTGTTAAATGGGCGAAACAGTTTTTCAATTGTGTGATGAAAAAAGTCACATCAGGTCCCTGGAACATGTACACTGGAAGAAATTATAGGCCATTCTGTAAAAGCACCGTATGATTATCACAAGGTGATACAGTGATGGTACTAATTTTAATTCAAATGATTTTGTGTGTGCTGAACTTTAAATTTGGCAAATTATATGTCCTTTCTGTATTTTTTTTTCAAACATTGTAACACAAAAAAAAATCACCCATGGCCAGTTCCACATTAAATAAAGAACGAGATAGAAGAAAAGCATTCGAAGCAATACAGAGCATAATTATACTATCGTGTGTTTTACGATTTTGTTGTTTATTTGTTGTAAGCATTTCAACTTTAATATATCCGAAATAAACTACAAAATATTACTAAAGCTATAACAAGGGAAACTTGTGCATTTCTAAGTGTACAATATCCGATGGTGTAACTGTAATTTGCTACTGTAGTTCTCTTATTAACAATGCATATCATTAATGCACGTGCATGTGTGGGGCCAATTCATAGAGAATTATTATAGTAACATTTTGTGCAGGCGTTTGTACTTCAAGGATTCACCAAGTCGTACCCTTTTTTTAAGTTTATTGTTGCTAGTAATATTTCTCACTACCAGTTATTTCCTCAATGGAAACAGAGAAAAAGTTGTCAGGGGAAAATTACATGTTTTCATTGCATACAAATGGAAATTAAGACGTTTGTCATTTAATTTTGCCCAACATTAAAATTTATCTACAAAACTTTGTTCCAGTCATAAATACTGAAAACAATTTGATCACGGTTATTTCAATAACTTTTTATTGAACATTTTTTTATTATTTGTGTATGGCCATCATGTTCAATAAATAAATATAACAGAAAAATTATTCTTGTTTTCGGAAAAGTTAATTTTTTTTTAAGTACAGTACATGAGTTTTGTTATTGCAATATTTTATAATTTTGACAATTAGTTGTAACAAAAACTTAATTTAAATGTTGCAAAAATAAGTTAGTAGCATTGGACGTCATACTAAGAATTATTGTAAAACTACCACAATACAAAATTGCACGGGAATTGCTAGGTAGGAATTTACCTGGCTGCTCATATTTCGCATCTGCAAGGCCTATACGAAACTCAAAGGTGGCCATATTTCTTTGTTATCAATGTAATGGTGTGATGTATGTTCCTAAACAACTTTAAACTTCTGGAGCTGTATTTCTTGTGCCTTAAAAGTGATCTTGAAAACGCCCATTTAAGCTATTTTAATTTGCTCAACATCCACATTTGAAACGGAAGTAGAAAACGAAAATTTCCCCTTTGGACGTACACTGAAAAAACAGTTCTGCGGTGACGATAACATTTTGTTGGCACCACAAATTATTTTGTAAAAATAAGCAGGACAAAAGAATTTGTGGTACTAACTAAATTTTTTTGTCATTCTAGTATTAAGTGGAGACTTAAAAATTACGTTCGCTGTCACCAATCAATTCAGTGTGTTTGTAGGCAATAATGTGTCCGTTAGTCGCAGCCAAAATTTTAAGATGATAGCCACAATACTGTTTATCGAAATTCGCAAAGGTGTTATGCGGGTTGTTGGCTTCTTTAGGGAGGTATGGTCTAACAACAATTAAACACAAAATTCAAGGTCGTCGTGAGAGGGGTTCAAACCTGAGACTTCTCAACTGCAAGCTCAGCTGGTAACCATTACGTAACCTTGCTTGACGTTAAAGCGTTGTCTGCAGTATGTATATAACAGAAATCTAACAAGTGGCACACACGAAAACGCTTGCAAACTTCACCTCATGGAAAGATAGTTTTTTGGGATCACGCACGTGTAACATTTACTTACTTGCAATAATGGAATCATATAATCCACTCGTAAGAACTTCAAAATATCCCTCGTGAATTAGTTCGTATCCTGGTGCAATGAACAGAACACAGACAAATATGGCGTCGTGGCAAGACCAGAGCGCATGCGCAGAATATAACGGATGTAGTTCTGCAGTCGTAGCAATACATTTTACTGTGGATAACGTGAATGCCGTTGCTGCTAATTAAAAATATCGTAGCAGATAATTAAAAAAAAAATGTCTTCAATAAAAAAGCTTATTTTTGAGCACTAAATATCTTTAGTACTAGTCAATCTACGTGTTATTGGGCACCATAATAGGTTTTTTTACCACCAACAAAATTTCTGCTTGGAAAGCATCAAACAAACAGTTTTTGTATCCACTAATAAGTTTTTTTTTTTAGTGTACGATGTTTCTGAAATGCTATTCGTAAGCACGAGCCAAATACTTGGAATAGATTTTGAGCAAAACATTTTGATTTCTAAAGTTTAGCACCGCATATAGCGACGTAGGCTTGTAGCACCCTTAACAAGGAAATAAATAATCCAAGCAAAACACAAGTAACTTGCACAAAAACGTTGGTGAGAACCGTAAAGTATGTAATAAGGAGACATTTGTAATAACATGGCTAATCGGATATTTTATTTATCCGATTTATTATTAAAGAGTACTAAACTAAGTAATTAAATACAATTAAGGGAACAAAACTATAAGCTTTAGAAGCTAAAGTTATTTCCTATTACTTAATTTCAGACACGTCTTCTTGCAGTAATGACACAATCACTCTTGCCTTTTTCTTCCAAGACGTGACCATAAATAACATCTAAATCGAATTCTTCAGAAGGAAGTTGCTGATGTTCTTTATGAAGATGTACATTTTCCTCTACGCATACATTATACAATACGGCACAAGCTACAACAATTTGGGAAACTTTTCCGGGCAAGCGGAATTTTTCAATCAATAAAAACCGAAAACACATTTTAAAATAATAATTACAGTGTTCCACAACATTTATACACCTTAAATGTTGAGTGTTGTAACGCCCCACATTCATTTCTGACAGAACATTCCCCTCAATCGGTGTTAAAAGCCACGTTTCAAGTGGATGACAACTGTCACCTCAAAGAAAATAAGCCAAATATGTTAGTTGAAAGTAATAAGAATTTTATTATGGACATGTATTTTGTAAAATTATTTACATGGATAATGGTAATATAACTACATTTTTAAAAACAACATGTATCAAGTTATTTCTATAAATGTCGGAAGTAATGAAAACAAAGTAAATACATATGATACTTAAATTAATGTTATCAGCTGCAGTTTACCCAACTATAATTTGCAAGCTGAAACAGTAGATATGAAAGATAAAAATATACAAGTTTACATACCAATTGCTTAAAAAACATTACTGCCAAAGTGGCATTTGAGAAAAAATATCAGTGAGGGATAAAAATTTCAAAATGTTATGTTTAAAGAGTTATAATAGAACTATAAAATGACGATAAGAATGTTCTACCGAGTGTTTTTCAATAAATTTAAAGGAAACGCTACCATTACTTACTATGATGTAACATATAAAACAATTATGTACCCTACTTAAAACTTTCCCTGTCATGTAGAATTGTTTTTAGTAGCACATACGTGCGTGTGCACATACATATTGCATGCGTGTTTTCAGTTCAAATAAAAATGTGACCATAATTATCTGCAAAATTTAAATTTCAAATGATTTATTATAGAGCTGGGCTGATGCCGAACACCGATCGTGATAATCAACTGATAAATGGATTTTTGTCGATCATAGCAATTGGTAAAATTTCAACGATCATAAAAACTGATCAGCGGTCAACGCAAGTAATACTGAACAATAACTTCTAAATGCAGCACATACAAAAAATGCATACAACTGAATGAATACAGCAACGCTCACAAATAAAAAGCATTGAGTTTATTTCTTCATTTGCCACCGAGAAGTGCCGTTAATAACAAGATGGCAGAATTGCAACGCATCAAAAAAACGTCAATGCCGTTCTTTATATATGGATCACCCATTTCCCTACTTTTCCCATCCATTCAATATCGGCATTTCTCTGATTTTAGCAGATGATGGATAGTACGCAATGGTTTCATTCAATGTAGACCTTTTCCTTAAGTTCTCCGATGATTGAAGATATCTCCTTACTGTGGAAAACAATCAAATGTCTCAGTCTATCAACAAGTTCGTTGAGGTCTATAGGAATAATTTAGTCTGTGTTCTTGTCGTCTTATGCATTCTTCACATAACTTTTTTCAGCAAATCCAGTTAGGAGATGTGTGAGGGAGTCGAAAAAATCGCTACTGTTTTCACCATCAAAACTGTCTTCTTTATCATATCCATGGCCATTCTCTTTTTCGCAACTTTTCAAACCGGAACGCAACCTCATATACGCTGAAGACACTTAGGAAAAATCACTCACATATGACTCGCTATAACCGGTTTTATTTATGAAATATTCTCACAACACACAGCGAGCGGCATCGCTTCGATTGTGATTAGCAGGGGTATTGACGGGGAGCATGTCATGAAAAAATAGCCTCCCATGAACCTTGATATGTATCGACTTGGAGAATAATCGTTGAAATACTACTGCCGTTCATACCTAGCACTATGGAAAACATCACTTTAAATAATTACGAAAAAAAATTCTAATATCAAACCTTACTGCTGGGTATAACAGAGATCACGATCAGATCATGAATATATTATTGTAAGCATGCGTCAAATCGGGTTTTGAACCATGGTGAGTACGTTCAGGCACACCATCATGTTTGCTTATAACGCCTTGGGCTCCTTGCGCACTAGAATTAAAACGAGCCGATGCTTACACATGTAAAATTTCTCAAAATCGCACCTCAGTCCTTCGCCAGAGATGAAGTAAGTAGTTATAACATTAAATTACGGCAGCATTAAATGTAAGCTCTATTCCAGTAACATAAATATTTGCAAATTATTCTGTGAACACTGTGATAATCACCATCCCAGAGAACAACGAAACGCGGTGGTGGATATCAGGCACCCTTTCTATAATGATTATTTCGCACCGACACAAGACCGGACACGGTCAATAATTCACACCATCCTCTCGACAAAGTTGCACAGCTACCAGAGTGCACGCCTCCCATCAAGGCGAGCTAGATTCGATTCCCAGCGGGGGTTGCACCTGTATTTTCGCGCAGGTGGGAAACGTGATTGATGCCGTTGCCAACAGTATCACCCGTGATGGACTTGGCTATGTCCGGCAGATTTTCTCGGAACACTTGAACTTCTTCACCGACCGAAATGTCGTCACCCATTCAAGCTGCTAAGCTATCTCTCTCTCAACTCAATATAGATGGTGTCCCCTGGAAAAAAAATGTACTGGCGTGGGTGAGTGGGTTGCCTATCACGATATTTCCGTGCTTTAAAAAAATTGCTTAAGGCATTGTTAATTAACGCAGATCACTGACGGAAAGTAACCGACGTGTGAAAAAATGTTTATTTTCTCGAGTTAGCTGTTGTAAACGCATTTCAACCCACCAGTTTTCCAGTGGAATATATCGAGGTTCTGGGAATTGTTCGGCCGAGAATCAGACAGCTCTTCACTCAGAACGGAGGATCGGTCGTCCACAGGAAGATTTTACCAACTTAATTAATAAAGGAATGTATTATATATATATTTTAAAAGAGAAAACGTGAGAGCACCCTGAGAAAACCCTGATACGCTGTTCGCACCAGCTAGGCCACCGGTAAAAATTTTAAACCCGCAGATACCGTCCACTATATATAGTCGACGGTATATGTGAATTTCATATTAAAGGTCAATGTCAAGGTCATGTGGATTCAAGATGGCCATTGGACAACCGGAATGGCAGAGCAGGTGTATACGGCAGCGACATACAGGACCAACTCTTGGCATCATGGTGTGGGGAGCAATCGTCTACAATAACCGTATTAGACGTGTGTGCATGGACATTGCCCTGCTGGAAGATTCCATATCCTTGGCATTGTAGGAACGTCAAAAAAATGGGCTCGATGAGGTTCTGATATAACGTTCACTGTTAATTGTTCCGTCAACAAACACAAGAGGTGTACGGCCTTTGTAGGCTATTGCCTCCCAGACCATGATGCCAGGAGTTGGTCCTGTATGTCGCTGCCGTATACACTCTGGTTTTAGCCGCTCTCCTGGTCGATGACGCACTCGCGAACGACCATCACTTGCGCCAAGGCAAAATCCTCTCATCACTAAACACAACTCCGCGTCATTCATCCTTCCAGTTGCATCGTTAGCGACACTGTCGGAGGCGGGCTGCATGATGATGAGGAGTGAGAGGAAGCCTGGCAAGCAGCGCCCTTGATCGTAGCCCAGTGTCCAGCAAACGATTGGTGATTGTCCTAGCTGAAACCCGCGGTGCAACCGTAGCCCTAATCTGTGCGGTGGGTCACCGTATGATCAGCAATGGCTGCTCGTCTGATGCAGTGGTCCAGGCGGGTATCCATATGCCGCTTCCTTCCGGAACCATGTTGTCGAGCATGTGCACCATCGTGGGACCACCGGCACCACCAATGATGCACAGCAGACACTGCGCATCCTATGTGTTTGGCATTTCTTGGAAAGGAGCATTCAGCCTCCTTCAGGCCCACAATACGACCTCGTTCAAAATCCGTTAATTGCACGAAGTGTGGTCGTCTATGACGTCGTGGAATGTCTACAATGCTTACTACAAACAGGCCGATGCTTGAAACAACAGACTACTCTTTCACCGAGTCTACTATAGTTGTATTGGGCTCAACTGTAATGTGCGTAGTACACAGTTCCTACTCTGTCCACAGCACAGCACTGTTAATCATTCCATATTCTGCCCTCTATCAGTGCCCCATGCGCATATCGTTATTCTACACCGCGAATTTTGTGGTGTTCATTATTCATTTTACACCAGTGTAAAATAACTAAATTTCATTTGTAATTTGTTTATAATGCTAATATTTACAACTTTAAACTATCTAGCTCTGCTATTACTCTTTTAACTCTCAGTGGGTGCTTTAATATCTTTCTAAACTCTAGCCAAAGATCTTCTCAGTGTCTCAATATTGGCCATAGTCACTTAATTCGCACTCATTATTAACACATGTTCAGAATGTCTGTTGCCATCACTTGAATTATCTTACACTCATACAACAAGTCCAAGATTCCCGTCTGCCAGTCTCTCTCTCCAGTGCACCGATACTCGCTGTCCGCAGACTTCACTCCCGCTAGTCACTTTCGCCACCACTCGACGCTGTGCTGGCTAGCCGCTCCGCTTTATGGTCGCTTATGGTCGCACAATCCTCCAAACTCTCGACTCTCACAAAGTGCCGGATCGGAGGGACGTTGCGTTTGAAATAGCCTCGACGGCCAAGATCTGGATGGTTTCCCGCACCCCGAGTCACGGTGAGAGCGGTAATGCAAATGAACCAGAAAATTCTGTATGATAAACACAGAAATTGAATCCGCCCAAGGTGAGTAAGGCTCGAGGTGCGACAGCTTATCGCGGCGGCATGCGGAGATATGCCCGGTGGAACGCCTTTGTGACTCGCCGCCCCGTTATCAAATCACTACTCTGCCCATCTCTTTCGTTTGCTAGTGCAGGATAGGTCACGGGAAGTGATGCAAAACAGCGAGTATGTAAAAGTATTTTTATATCATTTCATAAATTCGTTTCATTATGTTAATGTACTACCAATTACGATAAGTTATCTTGCTTATGATGGTCACGTTTTTTTTTCTTCAAAAATAGCACAGGTTGATATAAAAATATTAGTATAATTGTCATAATCATCATTAGTCCTTCGGGATCTTTATAGTTACCTTTAGTTAAAAAAAATTAGTATGTACGTTTGTTGTTTCATATTTTTATTTTTGATGAATACAATATATTTAATATTTACTATGGTGTTGCCAAATAACTAATGTTGTCCATCAGTAAAAACTATATATTTTGTTTATAACATTAATACATCCTGACATTTCTTAATCAAGTTTAAATGAATTTGACGATGTGAGTTTCCATATCACATGTTGGAGGAATATAATTTTTTTTTTTAAACAGGAAGTAAACAAGTAAGAATATTTTAGTAAATACATTTTTCCTGTAATCCCTAGTTCGAGGAGTAAAGGTTCTCGTATATTTCATAATCAACTTAATGTTTTCTGTGCAATTTCTAAACTTTTCAGTGAGTGATTTATCGCTAGAGATTTGTTTCGTCGAACTGATCTTTTTTTTTTCATCTATGTATAAATATTTATTTTATAATAAGTCATAAAAGTAGCGAATTTTTTTAAAGATAATAATTCCCTCCACCTGTTCACACTAGAGAGAATTTGAATGTTTACAATAATAGAATTGGTGGTAGTTTTTTTCATAATGATGACTACGTTTATGACCAATTTGGATAAACAAAAAGAGATACAGGTGGTAATTTTGCAACAACTAATAATTTTTTTGTTTACTCTACATCATTTTCTTTTCAGTTTCT
Organism: Clitarchus hookeri; assembly: GCA_002778355.1. Lineage (NCBI taxonomy): Eukaryota > Metazoa > Arthropoda > Insecta > Phasmatodea > Phasmatidae > Clitarchus > Clitarchus hookeri. The sequence goes on from NQII01001831.1 coordinate 170,709, forward strand.
ACTACAGAAATATAAAAATATTTACAGTAATTAAATGTTTTGATAATCCAAGAATAACTTCAANATTTTTGATGAATACAATATATTTAATATTTACTATGGTGTTGCCAAATAACTAATGTTGTCCATCAGTAAAAACTATATATTTTGTTTATAACATTAATACATCCTGACATTTCTTAATCAAGTTTAAATGAATTTGACGATGTAAGTTTCCATATCACATGTTGGAGGAATATAATTTTTTTTTTTAATCAGGAAGTAAACAAGTAAGAATATTTTAGTAAATACATTTTTCCTGTAATCCCTAGTTCGAGGAGTAAAGGTTCTCGTATATTTCATAATCAACTTAATGTTTTCTGTGCAATTTCTAAACTTTTCAGTGAGTGATTTATCGCTAGAGATTTGTTTCGTCGAACTGATCTTTTTTTTTTTCATCTATGTATAAATATTTATTTTATAATAAGTCATAAAAGTAGCGAATTTTTTTAAAGATAATATTCCCTCCACCTGTTCACACTAGAGAGAATTTGAATGTTTACAATAATAGAATTGGTGGTAGTTTTTTTCATAATGATGGCTACGTTTATGACCAATTTGGATAAACAAAAAGAGATACAGGTGGTAATTTTGCAACAACTGATAATTTTTTTGTTTACTCTACATCATTTCCTTTTCAGTTTCTACTACAGAAATATAAAAATATTTACAGTAATTAAATGTTTTGATAATCCAAGAATAACTTCAANCTTTTCAGTTTCTACTACAGAAATATAAAAATATTTACAGTAATTAAATGTTTTGATAATCCAAGAATAACTTCAACAATGACGAATGCTTCGTTAAGATCACCAGTTGAACAATTTTACTTTAAAATAAGTGTTTATGGTAATAAATTTTGAGTAAAATATGTTTACTCTGATAAACTAATAAAATTTATTTATCCATTCATATAGGTTTAGTTTTCTATGAGATAATTAAATATGTTGGAAAAGTGCTTAGAAAATATAAAATCTTAATTATTCTCATAATAAATGTATGCATATCAAACAAAATAAGTAATAGTGTTAACAACGGTAATGTAGAAAAAGGTGAAATTGTTATTCAAATACTAAAAATAATGTAACATATTATTTGAATATGAAGCATATAATTTAACCGTGATAAAATAAAAAATATATGAGCATCCAATATTACAAACTATGTTTAATTACTGGCAATTTTTATTTTACAAAATAGATTCCTCAAACTAAAATTCACTTAATTTTGATACAAAAGATCAATTTTATAATTTACATTTTGATATGCCTAACATTGAAAAATTTGGTTTTCAAATTAATAATGATGATAGTATGTATGATTATGCTTCTACGTTTCATCATTATGATGTAGTAAATATTTATGTAAACAAGAAGTTACCAACATAACTAATGAGACTATTTACCTCTACATAGATGCAAGTAATTTTAATGGATTTCTTAAAATCGTATTTGATAGGTAGGACTAACATCTATATTAAAACAATGTAATTATAGATGCTACCAGAAACATATAACACCAGTGAGGCAGTACAAATACACACACGCGATAGGTGGGACTCGAGCGAAGAGAGACGCATACCATCATTCTGCATGCAACCAACTACACTATAGACGTAGGCGTTGGACCATCAACTTCGGTTATAATCAGTCTAAATTTTGGTAGACAGGGTATAGTGACTTTACGTATGTAAAGGTTTGTCATTCTAAAAATAAGTGTCTGAGCCACTTCAATAATGTACATTTTCAAGGCCTACCATAGCTCTACAAGTGCGAAAAATTTGGGGGGTAAGAGGTCGATTGGTTCTTAAGATATGGACTAAGAGCTCTCACCTATTTTCATATGTGGCGCAGCCATACAAAAAGGACTAAAAAAAAATTTTTATGCGAATGTATGAAGTACATAATAGATGTAATCAGCAAAAAAATGTTGGTTAAAATTGGGTAAATTGTTTAATAGGTGACATGTAAAACCAAATTTCTTATATGGGAATAAATTTCAAAATATGTGTCTGAGATGTTCTACTGTAGTTCTACGTGTGTGGGTATTCTATATTTTTTTAGTACGAACTGGTTTGAGGTACCACCAGCCTCAGGCTGCTGACAATTCTTTTCTCATCCATTATTAAACTTCGTGATTTGTTTCAAAACAATATTACAGAGCTGCTTATGAGAGGGAATCAGACATTTGAAATAAATTTTTCTCATTTCATAACCTCGTGCCTTAAATGTTGCACGAAGAGAATTTTCAGCAGCAGGAAAGCTAGACTGTGGGGCCCATTGATCTGTGAATATTGCAGTGGGGTGTCTAGATTGGTCGCTTTACAAATGAAAGATCAAAACCCACTAAAAGTTTGAAAGGGTATTGAAACATTATTTGGTCATTTATTTTCTAAAATTTTAAAATTAATCTTTTATTTAAAAGTTAATTGCTATTCATTTATTATTGTTCTGCTTCCACAGCATGGTAAAAATTGTGATTTGAGATAATATAAGGACAAAGGCTACAATTTCAAAATTTTTCCTCGAGTTTCACTGTATGTGAATAAATATGGAAAAAAATGGAAAATGTATTCTTTCTGTAGATCATAAACTGTAATTTCTAGAATAATAACAGATACACAGTGGCTCACATTAATATTCGGCCACCGATGATTATCACAGTTTTATGGCCTTATATTACATTAGAAATGAAGATAAACATAAAAAATATTTCACAATCATTCTTGTGTGCTTTAAATGAAATGCAATAGTAGCCAATAACTGAAATGAGCAGTGTAAGTTAATGAAACACAATATTTTGTCCTCGCGTGCTTCATAAGTACGCCACTTTAATATTCGGCCAGTTGTGGTGGACGCTTGGCACAGGCATGATGCACATTGCGTTGCGTTCGTACCTCGTTTCATTCTCTGCAAGCTCTCTGCGCTGAGAGGTTCTATTGGGTAGCTCTGTTGACTGAGTCAGTCAGGAAAATGGGACGTAGGGCAGGAATACAACGTTTGAACAGCGGCAGCTGGTCATTTTTCGTCATGCAAAGAAGAAATCTCAACGATAATTTGCGGAACACTTGAATCTGCCGAGGTGCACTGTTGGAGACATCATAAGAAGGTTTCAGAAGGAAGACAGAATAGATTTGGTACCTCAAAAACGATAGCCAAAGAAACTAAGCGAGAGAGAAGAACGTCTANTAGCCAAAGAAACTAAGCGAGAGAGAAGAACGTCTAGTAATCAAGAAAATAAATAAAGGTCCGAAGATTAGTGCTTGCAAACTTACAATGGAGGTACTAAATGAGTGCGGAAAGAACGTCCATCTAGAAACCATACGACGAGTAATCAGAAGAGCAGTATATAATGGCAGGGTATCTCTAGAAAGAATCTTTTCATTAATGAGGCAAATAGAAGGAACGACTTACGTTCGCAAAAGACCACGCTGACAAAGATGAAAATTGGTGCAATGATGTTATTTTTGCTGATGAGACGAAATTGAATGTGTTTGGTTCAGATAGCAGGGTAACAGTATGGCGCAAGCCAAATCAGGAGCTAAAACCTGGGAACACATAACCAACTGTGAAACACAGTGGAGATAGTATTATGATCTGGGGCTGTATGCCTACAGCAGGTGCTGGAGAGGCTGTACGTGTCGATGGAACAATGAAAAAGGATGATAATCTCAACACCCTGACAGTAAACCTACACAAGAGGGATGATAATCTGGGCATTAGGAACACGTTTAAGTTCTACCAACTATTACTGGGTTTTGTAAAGTCATACATTGTCAAGAACTGGCTTTTGTATAACTGTCCCAAAGTCATTAACACGCCTCCTCAATCACCCAACCTGAATCCCATAGAAAATCTGTGGGATGAACTCAAAAATAGACTGCGTACTATAACAATTAAGTCCACAAAAGAGTTAGAGAAAAGGGTCAAGAAATGGAGTAAGAATGGCTCCGAATGTGCCAGGAATATAATTGCTAATATGCCACAACGCCTGCGAGAAGTAATNGATAATGACCCAAAACAAAAGTCATACATTGTCAAGAACTGGCTTTTGTATAACTGTCCCAAAGTCATTAACACGACTCCTCAATCACCCAACCTGAATCCCATAGAAAATCTGTGGGATGAACTCAAAAATAGACTGCGTACTATAACAATTAAGTCCACAAAAGAGTTAGAGAAAAGGGTCGAGAAATGGAGTAAGAATGGCTCCGAATGTGCCAGGAATATAATTGCTAATATGCCACAACGCCTGCGAGAAGTAATTAAACAGAATGGCCATGCTACCAGGTACTAAAAAACTCTGTGTTATTTTTCAAAGAGGATTATGTTTGTGTTTGAATGATGATGGCCGAATTTTAAAGTGGCGTACTTATGCAGCGTGAGATGACAAATTCATATTGTTTGTTAAGTTGCATTGCTCATTTANCGAATTTTAAAGTGGCGTACTTATGCAGCGTGAGATGACAAATTCATATTGTTTGTTAAGTTGCATTGCTCATTTACGTTATTGGCTACCGCTATATTTCATTTAAAGCACACAAGAATGATTGTGCAATATTATTTATGTTTATCTTCATTACTAATGTAACATAAGGCCATGAAACTGCGATAATCATAGGTGGACGAATATTAATGTGAGCCACTGTAAATATGTTTGGTGAAACTTTCCAGGGAAATAAATCATTGTAATAATGTGTTCTGACGGTGCTGGAACACCGTACATCCAGCATTAATATCAGCGCAGGAAATTGTACATCCTAACACAAAAATAGATCGACGAGGGAGCTAAGGCGTACCTTGTTGGTGACCCGTTCGAAGTAAGTCATCGTGAACGTTGGTATCGAAAAAGGCTGCGTAGCTTGGTAGGCGAGCACAGACTGTTGGCGTGGAGGCTTGAAGCTGCCCACACCCCTCACACAGCCAATGACCCACTTCTTCCAACATGTATGGATGACGTCTAGTAACCGTCCGATGCTCCCTTTGATGTCATCAAGATATGAATGTAACTGGACTGGAACCAAAGAAACTTTCTGGGATTTTTCTCAATACCCTGGTCAACGTGATTCCCAACTGTAAAGGGGGTTTCCTTTCTTCTTGGGAGAGAGAATGGATAGGGACCTCACTATGAGAACATTATAAATTGGCAGAATGCATATCCTGTCAGGTTTGATGAGTGTATTTTATTGGGCAAGTATAGGGAATCGATTTAAGATAATTATTTTTTTTTACTTTCTGTAATTGGAATGTTACAACATTTGGGCTAAATATGTATTACTATGGGAGCTCATTATTAAATGTAATTTTATGGAATTTTCTTACAAATATTATAATTGTAACGTATTTTAATTTCTGATTGGCTATTTGTAATTTTATAATGCTTGTATTTTTATATGGGCAATTAATGAGAAAAAAGGAAAACAAAATAAGCCCAGAGATAAAGGAAAAGAAATCTAACCGTTTGTTTAATCTTTTCTCACAATTTTATTGATAAATTATCTTGTATTCATATTCATTTCAAGGGATAATTTAATTATCGCAATTTTATGTGACTGTGTTATTTATTTGTACTCTACTATTTAAACTCTGCTGCTGAAAGGTTTTTGTAAGATATATTTTTCTTAAATGAGTGTAATGAAAGGAAGGGGAGCTGGAGGTCACTCTCATGGACTGGTGGGGTTTCCTGTGGGCGCTCTTGCTATGTGACACTTAAATCCTGCGCCACTCTCATTCCATCCCTCTCAGTATGTTATGGAATAAATAGTTTTCAAGTTTTTTCATAAATATCAATATTGTGAGAAGTGAAATTGTGTTTTGGGAATTTTTGNGGGAATTTTTGTAATTTTTAGTATTTTTCGCTAACAAATATGACTTGTGCAGGTGGAGAGAGAACCAGTTGGATTTGCCATATCACCAATGAAATANTTGGGAATTTTTGTAATTTTGAGTATTTTTCGCTAACAAATATGACTTGTGCAGGTGGAGAGAGAACCAGTTGGATTTGCCATATCACCAATGAAATACTGCAGGCCACTTTGAAAGAAGCGAAAGTCGACTTTTCCGAGGCGGATAATATCGATACGCTGTGCGTGCGGTTATGTGGGGTAGTTTTGAAACAGGGTGCCGTCATGGAAGAAAAGCGTGCTGAGTTCATTCCTTTATTATTCAAAATTATTTAATCTATTCCTCCTGGAATATAAAGTAAAATACCCAGTATTAAAACCGGCAGCCTAACCTACGTAGTCATATTTATGATAGTATTTTCTAACATCCCAGACTTAAAATTGTGCGAGCCAACTATTACTTATTCAAATGCATTGCTCAAAGTGGTAGCAAATTTGTAGTCATTTTGAGTGAAGTTATTTCAAGCAACTGGGGGGTTTGAAGTACTTTGCAGTAATGTATTGCAGCAGGTTGGTGCCCGAGTCACTATTTTACATTTGCTTATGAAAATTCTTGAAATTTTCAAAGTGGTACGCAGACAATGTAAAGGTTCTTGAAAGAAATAATACCGTTAGTTGCGGTGTTATGTTGTCAGTGTGATGCGGCCTACTGAACCGAGATCATGTTTTATAATCTCTTCCACGGCAATCACAGCTTATTTTCGTTTGCAAAAAAGTCACAAAATTTGAAAGTTTTGTTAGCGTGGGTTTCTCATGTTGAGCTAACCATAGCGGATTGCCATAGAAGACGAGNATGAAAATTCTTGAAATTTTCAAAGTGGTACGCAGACAATGTAAAGGTTCTTGAAAGAAATAATACCGTTAGTTGAGGTGTTATGTTGTCAGTGTGATGCGGCCTACTGAACCGAGATCATGTTTTATAATCTCTTCCACGGCAATCACAGCTTATTTTCGTTTGCAAAAAATTCACAAAATTTGAAAGTTTTGTTAGCGTGGGTTTCTCATGTTGAGCTAACCATAGCGGATTGCCATAGAAGACGAGAATTAGTGGTGACCAAGTCAAAACGGTAATGTAAATACTGTTCACACACGAACCACGCTAGCGAAAAGTGCTTCTTTAAAAATTGCTACAGTAAAAAGAAGGTAACTAGTTTCGGGCAAATAGGGGCTAAAGCACACGTTGAAAAAAATTTGAAAAATTCAAATCATAAGCGTGATGCGTGTACACAGGCGGACAAGGAGAATGGGTAATGTCAAAATAAAAGTGAAAAGGGAAAAATGACCCGTTATCCGCGTGTGTGTAANGGGTTTCTCATGTTGAGCTAACCATAGCGGATTGCCATAGAAGACGAGAATTAGTGGTGACCAAGTCAAAACGGTTATGTAAATACTGTTCACACACGAACCACGCTAGCGAAAAGTGCTTCTTTAAAAATTGCTACAGTAAAAAGAAGGTAACTAGTTTCGGGCAAATAGGGGCTAAAGCACACGTTGAAAAAAATTTGAAAAATTCAAATCATAAGCGTGATGCGTGTACAAAGGCGGACAAGGAGAATGGGTAATGTCAAAATAAAAGTGAAAAGGGAAAAATGACCCGTTATCCGCGTGTGTGTAACGTTTGCGGAAATGAAGGACATTTGCAGTACTCGTGTCCCATTAAGAAAAAAACCATTGGGATTAGGTAGTGTGAAAAACTTTTCGTCTAGGAAAAAAACGTGGGATTATTATTTGTGATATTACAAATTGGCATTTCGCAAGTAACTGCGTTACTTGATTCAGGTGCTTACGCATCATTAATGAGTCATGAAATGTGCAACCAAATTATGCACGGCAATTCTGTGGGAGCAGTTCATGTTTCGCAGGGCAAGAACACTGGATTTCCCATGCTAATGATGGTTTAGTACATTCGCTGGCTGTAGCAACCATAACAATTATGGTTGAAAAATCTTCGATGAAGATACAATTTCAGCTGTTTAAAGGTTTATCGTATCCGGTCAAACACGTTATTGATTTTCTGGGGAAGACACAGTGCTGTGTAGATGTTAAAAATAAATGTTTTTGTTTTGGGTTTTCTGCTGAGTCTCCTGTTCCTTTAGTAAATAACCTATCTTACTACAGGAAAGTGCACATGGTTAAGTTGGGGGAGCAGCTGGAGGCAGAAATAGAGAGCATTAAAACTGAATTTTATGATGTGGTTATAACAAAGTTCGGTTATTACAACAAAACCATAATAGTGTTGAAATTGAGAGATCACGAGCCCGTGTTTTCGGTTCAGTACAGAGTGCCTCCGCCTAAGGTTCATATCTTTAAACAAATGTAGGAGGAATTAAAACAAGAAGGTATTAGTGAAGACGCCTACAGTGCGTAAGTGAGACCGTCATTTCTCATTCCGATCAATCAGCCAGGGAAATACTGACTGATTAATGAATATAAGTTACTCAATGGCAAAATTTATATTGATCCCTACCCAATCTCAGTATTATACAAGATGTTTCAGTATTTGTGTATGGCCAAATATTTCACAATTTCGGACCTTCATTTTGCATTTTTGCAATGTGAGCTACACCAAAATTCTAGAGAACCTTTGGCGTTTTGAACCCCGTGGGGTCTTCTTTATCAGTGGACATGTTTGTCGATGGGGATCAACTGCGGCCCTCAAGCCATATGGCGGGTTTCCTATCAAGTTTTAGGAAAATATGTTCATGAATTTGTGTTCTCGTATATTGATACATATACAGTACAACCTTAGAGGGGCACCTAGTCCACATACATATAGTGCTAAAGGCTTTGCAAGAAGCTGGGTTGACCATGAAAACTGACAATATAAGTTGGGCAGAACAACATGTCAGGTATCTTGGTTTCATAATTTCTAATGGCCAGTTGCGTACTGACGCAGAGAAAATTAAAGCCATTGTGAATTTTCAATTTCCTAAAAACGTGAGAGGGGTTCGGAATTTTTTAGGCATGGCAGCTTTTTACGGGAAATTTATACAAATTTTTTATAATATTACATATCCTTTAAATTTTTTAAAGAGGAAAAACACAGAGTTTGTGTGGTGACGACCAACAAAAAGTATTTCAGACAATAAAATACAGTTTAACACGGCCGCCAGTTTTGCAATTGCCAAATTTTGATGAGAAATATAATATTCAATGTGACGTAAGTTCTGTTACTATAGGAGCGGTGCTCAGCCCAAGAAAGCCGGTGGTTTTGTTCCCATGGCCTACGCTAGCAAACATTTGACAGCTGCGGAGCGGAAGTAAGCCATCTTCGAAAAAGAGTGTCTAGCTCGCATATGGGGAATGGATAATTTTTTTTTATTATTTAGATCACGAGCCGTTCGAGTTGTTTATGGACAACCAAGCTTTCAGATGGCAGTTGAAATCGAGTAAACCAGCTGGACGGCTGGCCCGTTGGCTAGTAAGACTATATCGCTTTAAATTTGATATTGACCATATCAAGGGCAAGGATAATTCGGTAGCTGATGCGCTATCGCGTATGTGTTGCAGCGAAGTGTTTGAGGTGAATGTAGGTGAACCGAGAGAGCCACAGAAAATTAACATAATAAAAGAAATAGTGTCAGATGATGTTGAAACCACCGAATTTTGTAATACGTTACAAATTTTTCTGATGTGTTTGTAGACATTAAAGAACACCAAAAAAATGATGTAGAATACCATCAAATAATGTCACATCTAGTTCAGTCAAGTTACGTAATTTATAAAGGTTTCATTTGCAAATTGTCAAAAAAAGGGAGATTTTGTGTTTTTACCAGTTAATTTAACGACAGATTGAATGTGGCATCTGCACAAAATTAAGAGAATTTGAAAAACGTGGAAGGATGTATTACACGTACACTCACTACCTCAATTTCCCATCTTGCCGAACGATGGTGTATAAGTATTACCACTACTCCTTTTTCGGAGGGCATGTAGGCCGAGATAAAAACATTTCGCGTTTAACTGTGATTTTTACATAGCCTGGTGTAAGAGAAGAAATTGAGACCCGCGTAAGCGAATGCAGTGCTGACGCATTCTGCGTCCCTATACTTTATTCGTCAGAACACACGCTCTGGCGAAGCTCGCAGGCGGACGACCGCAATAAGGATTAAGGGTTTTGTGGAAGTGCCGAAAGAATACCGCCAGGAAGGCGCAACCGCGCGTCGCAGATGCAAAGGCGGGCTACCAAATGTTCCTGCACGTGCAACGGTTCCTACACGTGCAGACGACATCCAGAGACAACGGAAGGCACCAGGGCGCGGACACAGCTGTGTTTTGCAGCTGCCCAAGGGACACCGAGAGCCCACACCAGCGGCTGAGTCTGTCCCGGGCTAGTTTCCACCATAAACATTGAGAGCTTTTAGCGGGCGTGCTGGGGAGAATAACGACACAATATCCGGAGGCATAAGTGCGCCGAACCAAAGAGGCCACCCAAGAGTTCCCGCACGTGCAGAACGGAANTCGCAGATGCAAAGGCGGGCTACCAAATGTTCCTGCACGTGCAACGGTTCCTGCACGTGCAGACGACATCCAGAGACAACGGAAGGCACCAGGGCGCGGACACAGCTGTGTTTTGCAGCTGCCCAAGGGACACCGAGAGCCCACACCAGCGGCTGAGTCTGTCCCAGGCTAGTTTCCACCATAAACATTGAGAGCTTTTAGCGGGCGTGCTGGGGAGAATAACGACACAATATCTGGAGGCATAAGTGCGCCGAACCAAAGTGGCCACCCAAGAGTTCCCGCACGTGCAGAACGGAACAATAAACTTCCAGGCCAGAATCAAGGGGTGACATCAGGCCGACTGCGGACCACAGGAGCAGCGGCCACGTGTTTTACGACTCAGGGGGGACGCGGCAAGCACCCCGGCCACGTGCAGGGACGGTGCAAGTTGAATATGGCGATAGATCCTACAAAACCACGAGAAGGAGGGAGGAACGGATCAGTCAGTCGAGGATCGAGCAGTCAGGCAGTCAGTTGAGGACCTGAAGTGAGGCGTCCCGATCGAGAATTCATCACGACATCGACCTCAGTCGGAGGCCGTCAAGCGGGACGTGCGGCGGGAAGAATCCGAGAAAAGTCAGTCAGACTTCGTCAAACGAAGAGTGCTGAGTGGACCCGGGAGGAGGAGTTCCGAGAGCAGGCGTCGGGACGCCCCACCAAGCGCCGGAGCAGTTCCAAGTCGCCAGCCGAGGGAAGACAGCGCCGCAGTGTCAGATAAGTAGTTCTACACCAGGTGTGAAGAATCCTGCCCCCCCCCCCCCACGACGCCAATCGCGGCGTCAAACCATACGTAGCCTACATAGAAAAAGGGGAGGGGAGTTGTCTCGTGAGTTCATGTACCAGTTAACCTGTTCAAGCAACAATAAAACTCGATTATGTGAACTCGCAAATAAAGAGTAATTTATTAGTAAATTGGACCTAGAGACAACAGTGTCGACGTATTCCTACGCNTATGTGAACTCGCAAATAAAGAGTAATTTATTAGTAAATTGGACCTAGAGACAACAGTGTCGACGTATTCCTACGTCCTATCACATCAAGTGCTGGCGCCTCACGCCGCAGAGGAGATTCAATATCTACTTCCAAACTTCAGCATTGGCAGGTATCAGTGCATACCAGCAAGGCAAGCTGAAAAGTTAAAAGCAAGAATGAAAATATTCCGAGACTCCCACTAAGGTTATATGGGAAAGGGTGTACCTGGAAGTTATGTGGTCTTTACCGCGTAGTAAATCTGGTTATGTTGACGTGTTGGTTGCAATCGGCAATTTCAGCAAATTCAGTTTCTTTTTTCCGCTGCAGACAATTGAATTCGTTGAAATTTGCACCAAATACTTGATTTATTTCTGAGCTACAATTTCCACATAAAGAGTTTAGAGTCCATATAAGCCAAGCCAAACGATTTATGGTAAAGTGGATTAAAAGAGCTCTGCCCTGGACCTATGTAAATGAGTATTATTATGTGTTATTTCATCCTATATTAATTATATATATATTGGGGTTAATAAAAAATTGTATTTGATATGTACAGAAAATTGTAATTAATTTAATAAAAATAAAATGCTGTTAAATTTTAAGACATGTAAATTATAATTAAAAGGATATGTTAATTAAGCCCATAATACCCACTATTTTAGGAAAGTGTTGTAAAAATAACAGTTAATCTGAGCCGGATTTATTTGTGTCGTCCTTGTGTATTTCAGAAACCCAGAAATATAATCCAAGAAGAAAAGACAGTCTATGAGGGAATGTGAGTTTGTACTGCCGACCCGTTAGCGATTAGTAGTGGCCACCAGAAATCACTGTCTGCGGAACGCGGCCTGCCCACACTGAAGCTTGAAGGATGGGAGATGTTATGGTGCTGGAACACCGTACATCCAGCATTTATATCAGCGCAGAAAACTGTGAGTCCTAACACGGGGATAGATCGACGAGGGAGCTGAGGCATACCTTGTTGGTGACCCGTTCGACGTAAGTCGTCGTGGACGTTGGTACCGATGCGTCTGCGTAGCTTGGCAGGCGAGCACAGACTGTCGGCGTCGATACTTGAAGCTGCCCCCACCCCTCACCTCGCCGATGACCATCTTCTTCCAACATGTATTGATGGCGTCTAACAACCGTCCGACTCTAACTTCGACGTCATGAAGATTTGAAAGTTACGGGACTCGAACCAACTAAACTTGCTGGGAGTTTCCTCAATACCCTAGTCAACGTGTTTCCCGACTATAAAAGGGGTTTTCTTTCGTCTTGGGAGAGAGAATGGATTGGGACCTCACGATGAGAACATTATAACTTGGCAAAAGGCATAGCTTGGCATATTTTATAAGGCCATTTTAGAGGGTATGTATAGAGAAAAGTTTTAAGATAAGTTTTTTTTTTATTCTGTAATTTTGCAATGTTACGCTATTTAGGCTTAGTATGTTTTACTGTGGGAGAGGATTATTAAATGTAATTTTATATAATTTTCATAACAAATCTTATAATTGTAACGAATTTTAAAACCTATTTGGTNAGGATTATTAAATGTAATTTTATATAATTTTCATAACAAATCTTATAATTGTAACGAATTTTAAAACCTATTTGGTTTATTGTATTATTATAATGCTTGTATTTCTCATATGAGCAGTTTAAGGAAAAAAAGAAAAACAAAATAAGCCCAGAGATAAAGGAAAAGGAAACTAACAATTTGTTCAATCATTTCTCGAAATTTTGGGGATTAATTATCTTGTATNCCCAGAGATAAAGGAAAAGGAAACTAACAATTTGTTCAATCATTTCTCGAAATTTTGGGGATTAATTATCTTGTATTCTAATTCATATAAGGGGATGGCTGAATTGTCGCCATTTAATGCGACTGTGTTATTTGTTTTTAGTCTGCTTAAACTTTGCTGATTGAAGGTTTTTGGTAATACTCATTTTTCTTAAATGAGTGGAATGGAAGGAAGGGGAGTTGAATGTAACTGTCATGTAGTGGTGGAGTTTCATGCTGATGCTCCCGCTCTATAACAGTGTTTTGTTCTTAATGCATGTTTGCAGTGATAATACAATAAATACGAATATAAGATGGCACATAGACACAGTTTGTAAGCGGGGTTGGTGTTACACAATATGCTACAGAAAGCCCTTTTGAGAAGAGAATATAATAAGTTTCAGTTTTTGGTTTTGTCCTTACCTTTTTCCCCCCCTCTCTGGCAGGACTAAATGTGGAATGAAGAAGAGCAAGGAATATCTAAGATTCGTTCGCATAAAACGTATGCTTAGAACTACGACTATTTTCATATTATTGATATTCTATAGTTTCATACTTGTTTCTCGAATGTAGTCGGATAATTTTCAGCTTGTTGTGCAACATATTTTCACTATCCAAAGCCCTTCGTTTACTCCCAACAAAAACTACTAAGAAAAAATATTTTTTCTGTTAAAGAGAAATCCGAGAAAGATTCGTTGTTGCAATAAGAGTTTCGAATTTTAAATGCGTATTAAATCTAGGATGTTTCTTGTCAGTTAAAGGTGGGAGTGTATTTATTATGCGAAAACATCTCCTACTCAGGCAGATTCACTAGAGCTGAAGTCATGTCTAAGAAACGGAAACTCTTTAAAGTATACAAATAATTATGCAGAAGGTCATTTATCGGATATAANCTGAAGTCATGTCTAAGAAACGGAAACTCTTTAAAGTATACAAATAATTATGCAGAAGGTCATTTATCGGATATAAAATCTTAGAAGTAAGTTTTTTAATATTGTCTATTATCTGTACTCTGGTGCAAAACGACTGCCCCATTTTTGTTGAAACTTGCTTGAGCTAATTGTTTGATGATATAAAAATGTGTATATTTATAATTTAAGTATTTTATAGTTACTGGATAACACTGTTTACTATATGGTCATTAAAATATATTATTTTTGGAGATCTAAAACATAAATAGAAATAAAATTGGTTTTTAAAATATGTACATTTTGTTTTGTTTATCANTGAAGTCATGTCTAAGAAACGGAAACTCTTTAAAGTATACAAATAATTATGCAGAAGGTCATTTATCGGATATAAGATCTTAGAAGTAAGTTTTTTAATATTGTCTATTATCTGTACTCTGGTGCTAAACGACTGCCCCATTTTTGTTGAAACTTGCTTGAGCTAATTGTTTGATGATATAAAAATGTGTATATTTATAATTTAAGTATTTTATAGTTACTGGATAACACTGTTTACTATATGGTCATTAAAATAGATTATTTTTGGAGATCTAAAACATAAATAGAAATAAAATTGGTTTTTAAAATATGTACATTTTGTTTTGTTTATCANATTATTTTTGGAGATCTAAAACATAAATAGAAATAAAATTGGTTTTTAAAATATGTACATTTTGTTTTGTTTATCATTACATTATAAGGAATTTTTCCATTCAGTATGTGCTTTAAGCATTTTCATTGGAATTCATTACTCTAAATATTTTGTTATTAGTGCTTCTCATGTGTTATTTTTGTGCGGATTCCTAGAAGAACACGAAACGTTGCTAGTTTCCTACATGTCTGCCAGGATAGACGATGGCAAAAACTGGGAGGGGGTGCTTTGGGAGATAGTGGCGGAGGGTACTGCAACAGCTTTAAATTTAATAATTCTGAAACTTCTATCGAAGAGGAACGAAATTTCGTAAATTTTGACATTGTAGGAAATATGATTGGGAATGATATGAGATCACTGATGTTTTCGGAATTAAAGGAAAGTGTGAACAAATTAGAATTTGGCCATGGTTGGATCATAATTTTAGAAAAGATAACGTTTCTGATAGCATACTATTTATTTTATTAAACCCCTCTCACTGGAGATTGGTTTTTATTGAGTAATTTTAACCTATTTTATTTATTTAAAGTCTTATTGTCACATTTATCAAGTAAATTTTAATTTAGTTTTGTGATAAATATTTTTTCCGTGATATTTTTACCCAGATTGCATAAATGTGTTTATCTCGTGTATACTGATGCGTATAAAATACATTTTTATCCGTAGGTTCTTCCCAACATGTACTATATTTAAGTAATAATTTTAAATATTATTATTTACCTTGGAATCCTTGTGATTTTATAATTTTATTTACATACATATTTGCCACATATACGAGTTTCCTGGATTCTCTTTCAGATATCCTACTAATCCCACTAACATTATAAATGCGAAAGTCTGTATGTGTGTGTGTATGTATGTTTGTAACCACTCGGCTAAACAGATTTTGATGAAATTTCTTATGAAGTTACTTTAGGTCCTGGAATAGGACATACAATACTTTACATCCCGGAAAATTGTACGGGTCCTGTGGAATAACAACGAAACTTATTGCTGCAACGGCTGTGAACGTGACCGAACTCAGCTCCACAACAGCTAAACGGATTTTGATTAAATTTGGTATGTAGGTTCTTTAGGTCCTGAAATAGGACATAGGATACTTGGTATCCCGGAAAATTGTACGGGTCCTGTGGAAAAACAACAAAACATAATTCTGCAACGGCTGGGAATGTGACCGAAATATTTTTTTCCTCTGGTGTCAGAGTTCATCAGTCCGCATAAGGACCTATGAAATGGCTTAACGACTGCTATCAATCTATAACAACCAGGACCGAATATTTAATGTGCCCTCCGAAGCCCGGAAGCGCTCAGATATTATGCCACTAATCGGTCACCCATCCAAATGTGTGCCGCTGGGAACGTTGCTTAACTTTGGTGATCGATTAAGATCCCTCAGCCAAACGNCCCATCCAAATGTGTGCCGCTGGGAACGTTGCTTAACTTTGGTGATCGATTAAGATCCCTCAGCCAAACGCAAAATGTAGTACCTAGGGACACAACTTGATGTAATTCACCTTTAGATTTTCATACAACGACGCTGGAAAGCGGACATGTGGTAACTACGCGATAGTTGCACAGATACACTCCAAAAACAATACCCTTCTTCATGGCTAAAGGGGAAAAAATATTTCCTTCCTTTTGGGTTGCCTGAATCAGTTAAAAACCTAGGCCAACGTAGTATAATTTTATAATTCTGTTTTCACATAAATGAATTGTCTTTTCCCAATATATTTATTAGTGTATCACTGTAAAACTCATTTGTGCCCGAGCGAAGCCAGGCCGGTTCGCTTTGTTATTACATATTTCTTAGTAATATTGTTTGATACATACATCAAACTATTTTTTTTTTTGCTTTTTATTGTTTTAATATTTATGTGCGTAAAAAACCGATGGTTTTCCTTCTCCTTATTTTTCGCTCCTCGTGACTGTAATTCTCTCCATTACATTAAGTTATTTTTAAGTAGGTCTATAAAATGTATTGGTAAGTTATTTTAATTGAATTTTATTTACTATTTAAATTTAATAACTATTAATTAAATATATCATTTTATAAATTATAATGATTGTATATAAATAAATGTGTGTCAAATGCTAAACACGTCGAATAACTCGATCGAGTATATACAACTTAATGATCTCGAAATCAATTAAAAATATAAAACATCAAAGTTTCAGGTGATTGATGGTATTTATGTTAAGTAAACATCAATTGTTCCAGATAATTAGCATAAATATATTTTAACTGATATGCAAATATTACCAAAAATAATCAAATTTTTGAAGTTATGAATGGAAAGTATTCCGCATACAAGGGATTGATAGAAATCAAGACACGCCAATTGCTACCTGACAATACATTTTTAAAGTATTTTTTTATGAAATGGAAAAATGTGATATATATAAATGTGTGTGTGCGTGTGTGTGCGTGCGCGTGTGTGAGTGCCTGTCGACAAGTACTACACTGTGAATATTTGAATTCCGGTCCTTCTATAAAAATTTTAATTTCATCTTATTACAAAATTGCCCAACTTCTCAGTTTAGGTGCTCACAACTTTTTATGACAATTTTTTCAATAAGGTGATTATTTTATTGCACCTTAATATTTAAATTAATTTTCAAGTATATCACACAAGCAACGGTTAAATTATTTTCTTTTTGAAGAATTCAATTAATAAATATTTTCAGCAGGTTTCACAATTTTTTTCGGGATTAATTAACAATTGTGTAAAAAATATATAAACATTTACTATGATTAAAGTTGCAGTTGCAATCGTTAATGTATTAATGCTGATAATTATAGCTCTACATCAATTTTATGTCTGTTAAAGTAACCAGAAATATGGCACCAAAGTACCGAGATCTATCAATACAACCTTATGGACAAAGAATTTCTAACCAAAATGGATTCCCTTTTTAACCCAAGATTTTAAGAATTATGCTACAGTGCCAGTTTTCCCCCGAATGAAGTATTGAAAGCAACTGAAACAAAAATTCTAGAAGACAGAAATATATATTACTATACATATATTCTAACTAGGCACACGCGTAATCTGAAACCATACTTAATGATAGTATACACTATTACATGAAGATTTTGCAAACAAAATTGTGTGTAAACATAAAATAATTTTTTTTAAATATAGTGATGGAATAGTTTAACTTCTTTTGGTTTAGTGTCTGTTCTGATCCCCCTCTCCTTTTACCTTTTTTTTCAATGGCAGTGAAATTGCGTATGCACCATCCAAATTTGTTTAATTAATTTATGCAAGATTATTCACATGTAAACGATACATTTGAATACTTAATATGTATCAATTAACAGCATTGGATTTTATTCTTTTAAAAGAATTTAGTAATCATTTTATGAACAACTTTTTTATCAATCCTATTAAAAACTACAACATGGCGGTGAAGTTGGGGATAACCACAGTATCATTCTTAACCATTTGTTAGTTTTGTGAATTACAATATTTATTTTGAGTTAAGAAGTACTTTAAATACACCGCTTGAGATTCATCCACCCCAATGTTTGCGTATCGCATTTGATATTAAAAGTTATTCCAAATGTCCTACAAATTTAAAATACCTCGGCACCCAAATAAATATTCTACAAACTGCGAAAAACACTAAAGCTTTTTTATTGGTGACACCAAAGCCAAACAGAGTTATTGATGTTTTGTTGTGTATATGTGGGCTTTCTTAGATATGTTCATTTTTGACAGCCAAAGTACTTATGAACAACTTGTCTTATTACAACCAAATTCGTAAACATTGTTTTGGATAAATTATTAAATATGTCTGGATAACTTAAATTTTCTAGTTCGCCTATGGACATTGCAAGTGTCACTACACACAATAACGACACAGACACTACAGGTATTAACTATCTTTGAATTGGCAGGGGTGTAATTGAATCAAAACCATAAATAGAGAATATCTCAGAAAGTCACACATATTGTGTCACCCTGTTAAGGGTGCCACATATTTGGCGCACGAACTATGTCCCAATGTTTTTGAAATCAGTGATTTTTAAAGAAACTATTTCAGGTGCACATAATCTGTTTTCACACAAAAAAATTACACTTCATACACATATCTTTCAATGCATTATGCATTTTGCAAGCATTATGTAAAGCCATTCGATATTGGCCAAACTATCAGACTGCTATATCTTAACAATATACAGTATGTTTCTAATTGAAGCTTTTGAGCTCAACATTTGGATTTGTAAGCTCAAAGTAAAAGCTAGATTATGTAAAGCATTCACACCAGTTCAGAGTATTATACATAGTAGTGTTAGATCACTTGAGATGTCAGTGCCACCCTTATCGCTCCCGTGCTTCCAATTTTTAAAACAGCACCAGTTAGGTGGAACATCAAATATGGTACACCTGCAAATCTGAACTATAGTATGTGATTATGTTGGAATGCTGGAAGTTCTCAATTTCAGCATCTTATATTTTGAGAATATGGTGTCAAGTAATGAAAGTTTACACAAATCCTTACAACAGCACTTCAATACAGGTTAATTTTTTTAGCATATCTAGGGCCCCCTGATTTTTGCAAAAATATTTTTGTGGACAAATGTTATACTATCCTATGTCTGCTCTGCAGCTTTCATTTGGTTATTGGCTGCTTGTTTTTTAATATGACATTTCTTATTGTCCATTTCATATAAGTGGGGTAAAATCTGAGAGACAATATGACCAACCTACACACCATGTGAACAGTAAATGCTCTCGTTTGTAAAGTATTGTATCAGCAGATCAATTGCGATGCATGTTGTTAGGTTGGTGATTTTAATGGTGGTTTTAGAAGAAAATAGTACTCAGAACTAAAATTTTTAATTTAAACTTTTTTATACTTACAAAATCTACTGTTTAAATTAGTGTTTTAAAGCAATAGTCAATTTTTTAGCTTTTAGAGAATTGCCTTTATAAAAATGTATAGTACTTATGACAGAGCATGTCGACAGTACGGACAGTAAACGTTTCCAGCCAATGGTAAGCCATGTTTCTAGTATCCAGCACGGTGAACGCCGTCGTGCAAGTGCTTTTTCTTCTCATAGTGTTTATAAAAGTGATACCTGCCAAATGCTGAAGTTTGGAAGTAGGTATTGATTCTGCTCTGTGGCGTGAGGCGCCAGCATTTGATGCTAGCCCTCAGTGACAGGGCGTAGGAATACGTCGACACTGTTGTCTCTAGGTCCAATTTACTAATAAATTACACTTTATTTGTGTGTTCACATAATCGAGTTTTATTGTTGCTTGAACAGGTTAACTGGTACATGAACTCACGAGACAA
>NQII01001831.1:190824-231181 GCA_002778355.1 Clitarchus hookeri
CGTTCATCGCACTGGCTTCGTCCGGCTCCGACCCGGACGCCTCGCTTCAGGTCCCCCGACTGACTGACTCGACATCTCTCAACTGACTGCCCCGTTGCTCCCCCCTTCACGTGGTTTTGTAGCGTCCATCACCATATTCAACTTCTCCTGTCTCTGCACGTGGTCCGGGGTGCTTGTCGGCCCCCCCGGGTCATAAAACACGTGGCTGCTGCTCGTGTGGTCCGCAGCCAGGCAGGCGTCGTCCCTTGGTTCTGGTCTGGAAGTTTATTGTCCCGTTCTGCACGCACGTCCGCTGAAAGCTCTCATGGTTTATTGCGNCGACATCTCTCAACTGACTGCCCCGTTGCTCCCCCCTTCACGTGGTTTTGTAGCGTCCATCACCATATTCAACTTCTCCTGTCTCTGCACGTGGTCCGGGGTGCTTGTCGGCCCCCCCGGGTCATAAAACACGTGGCTGCTGCTCGTGTGGTCCGCAGCCAGGCAGGCGTCGTCCCTTGGTTCTGGTCTGGAAGTTTATTGTCCCGTTCTGCACGCACGTCCGCTGAAAGCTCTCATGGTTTATTGCGGTACGAGCCCGGGACAGATGCAGCTGGTGGTGGGATCTTGGTGTCCCTTGGGCAGCTGCAAAATGCAGCTGTGTCCGCGCCCTGGTGCCTTCTGTTGTCTCTGGATGTCGTCTGCACGTGCAGGAACAGTTGCACATGCAGAAACCTTTGGTAGCACGCCTTTGCAGCTGCGAGGCTCCTGGCGTCACTCTCCTGGCACGTCCACAAAACCCTTAATCCTTATTGCGGTCGTCTGCCTGCGAGCTTCGCCAGAGCGTGTGTTCTGACGAATAAAATATAGGGACGCAAAATGCGACAAAAGTACCTTGTTGGTGTTGTTGGAATATTTTATTGATAGTTAAATATTTTGTTTATTTGCTTTCATTAAGCAAATATGACTGTAGGTACTGCTGTAGTGCATTTTTTTCAGTGAAATGTAATATTAATCGGCACATGTTTACAGCTTTGTAGGACTGCTTTATTTGTTTAGTCTAATATCTGAAAGTATCGAAACTTGACTTGCAAGTTCACTGACTTAATGTCTGTTGGAAACATACTCAACTTGAATGGCAAGTTGATCTCTGATAGTTTGACTCTAATTTTGTAGTTTTTGCCAATCACTAGTAACGATGGAAATGTAGCAAATGTAGGTAAAAATTAAAAACTTAATCACAATATTCAACCCTTGACCTACTTAGCATGGTAAAGCTTGGGCACAGACGAAACTAGCGCCATTTTGTGCAAGCTGTTTGATAACATAGTGAGAATTCAGATAAACATTTCATCTAAGAATCAGTTTCCAATTCATAATACGGCAGATTACAGGTTATCATTGAAGTCATTTCTGCAAATTTAGCCATTCAAATGCTTTCTCAAAGTTTGCACTAAATTATTTTTTCCTTCTCAAAGTAGTAGGTTTGGACACCTGTGCCCTATGTAACTCTCTATATATCAGACATTAAGTACAGTTATCTGTATTTTAATGACTAGACTAAAGTTTCATAAGTTTGAGTTTAGCCATTTTGTATTTAAAGGCTGTGTACGGTTGTCTGAGCACTTCTGAAATCAATATTTGAAAAATACCATGTCCCTACCTACTTAATTGTGTACACTGATGGTAATCCACCCAGTAAATTCGGTAACTACGGATACAAAGTAGTTCTTATATTAAAATAGATTTTAAAGTGCTAAGTAAATATTTGTGAATGCTCAAATGATTACTTTTGCTTTGGTTTTTTTTATTCATACAAGTGTAAGAATTAGTATATTTGCAAAATATTTATTTTTCTACTAATTTCACAGTTTCCCTTGACCAATGCATGAATAAAGTGATCACACTAATGACTATTTTAATTTCACGTTTGTTGTTTCAACATTGTGGTTTTGTTTGCCATTAGTTGTATGCATGTATGTGTCTTTGAAGCCTGACTATATATGTGGATATGCTTAGGGCCCTCTGATATTCACGAAAAGATATCATTACCAGCTGTATTTCAAAACCCTTAAGTTCGGAATAATTTCCTTGATTTCATGATTTCAACTGTTGTGGGTGTGAGGTGTGTGCTAATTAATCGTCGATATTTAGTGTCTTAAGTGACTAAATACTGATTGGTTCAATCAAGCATTTTCTATTTTATGTAAGTGGGGTAAATTTTGACAGTTATAGAAAAGTTGTGCTTCCACAATGTATCCTTCCACCACAGCTCTTTTTTTAGTGAAGAAAAATAAGTTTGTAAACAAATGGAGTCAAGGAATGCACACTTGCAATTTCCTCGTGTTTCCTGTCATGACTGGTACTGAAAGACTAACGTTAGCTAATCTCCGTCCAGTAATCAATATAGGATATTATAGTTAGATTGGCATTCTAACCTGTTTTATTTTTGTATTTGCCAAGTTTAGTTTGATGGGGTTCTGTTTATTTTATTTTGAGGGAAAAAAAGAAGCATTGATGGGGCAGGGGGCTTTAGTTTAACGTCTTTCATGAGATAGCATAGTTTTGAGGTTCTTAGGTGTGTGTGTGGCATATTGAATTGTGTACATTTCTTCCGATTTATAATTCTTCTCAGCCGCATGTTTGTTATATCAGCAATATTGATGTGGTTACATCTACAAATACTTTTCAGCAAATGAAGATAATATATAGACAGCATTTAGTATTCCACATGCTTCTGTAATGGAAAGATGTTCCGCACATTACGTGATGCACACAGTAACATGCATGCGTGGGGTCGTTTCCAGCTTTTATACACTGCAAGAATAAATTCTGTTTTTGTTCGAGCGAAATCGGTTGAATAGTTTTCATTTTAGGCAAACATAACCTCAAAAATCCCACNGCTTTTATACACTGCAAGAATAAATTCTGTTTTTGTTCGAGCGAAATCGGTTGAATAGTTTTCATTTTAGGCAAACTTAACCTCAAAAATCCCACACACACACACACTGCAATGATCGTAACATTATGGAAAGTTGTAGTACGGTTTACATACAGAACATGCATTGGCTGTATCTTATCACCTTCCATCCGGTATCATATCACAGTGAAGTAAAGTTCCCCGTTTTAGTGTAAAATATTATTCTTTAACCTATTAATGTATGACAGAAAATATAGCCATGTTATTAAGGACAAACTTTACAGTTTATCATATTTTGTATAAGTTTTTGTTACCAAATGCTTATCCTATAGCCTTTATGTGGCATAAAATTGATTTTGACTAAAAATTTTTTTATCTTATATGACTCTAGTTACACACAACTCAACTTGACACTGTAAAATCAAACTCGACCATCCCAAATCTTTAGTTCTATTGTAAAAACATAAAAGGAAGGACCAATAATAAATTGTCTTGAGGAAGAAACCTTACTAATTCAGATAATATTCTTTTAATTTCTTAGGTTCGAAAGTATTTGTATTACTGCAAACAAGACAGCTAAACTAATGTAAATTAATGTAGACTATTGCATTTTGTGACATGTGATTCCAAAAAAAAGAAGTTTTTAAAACTTTCTTCTTAATGATAACATATTAGGTGTACTTTGGACGTAGAAGTATTTCAATACACATTTCACAACTTTAAAAATATGTGTGGCATGCTAAGACGTCTGGCGCCAGCTCATTAAACACAAATCCTATTTACTAAATAAAGTGCCGTCAAATTGTTTTTTAATGTACGTTTGCATGTTTAAGTTACTGAAATATTACGCACATACTTCCAGTATAAAAATATTAACAAATCACAAAAGCGCGAGAAAGAAATCACGACTTTACAAATACGACAGTGCATGCCTGCTTGAATGTGGAATACTTACAATACTTCGAAAGCAACATTAGCCTCGTAACGGCTCGATACGACTCAGATTTGAAATATAATATTGTGTAATCATTATGAAAATACGCTACAGTAGATAATAGGTCTAGAAAAATTAATGCGATAATTAATATAAAAGATATATTTCTCGCTAAGCACACTTACTTGTACCGCTGCTTTTCCAATGACCCCAAAAAGTTTGAGCAAGTTTCCACAGATAGCACCAAGGCTACATAAATTGACATATTTTTAAAAAGCAGAAAATGACAAACAACTTTCTAACTAAACATTGAAGCAACAAAATTTTACATCACAGAGGCCAAAACATTTATTTAAATAATATTCTTGTCCGTTTACTCTCTGAACTATGCCCCAAAGTGCAATGGCTAAGCACTTTGCCAGATATTCACAAGTGACAACAAAAAATGCCTTGTAAGGCCTCAATACCAAACAGAATTGAATGTAATTTTAATATGTATAATGCGTTTCATTTTTAAAATATGTGAGCTGCCCCCAGATGGCTAACTTCGGTTTTAAAATATACGTGTAATTATTATTGCTTTACAGCAGTGTACATCTTAAGTACAGCGCAATGCACAAAAAATTTATTATTTAAAAAACGAATCTTACATGGAAGTCAACGAAAACTTTTATATGCTCATGAATACTTATATTCATCTTATACTAGCAGCTGTAACAGATCCATCACCTTTTTCATAGTGAAATTGCTGTCCAAAACACATAATTTTACGAGTGTGCAGATCTTCGCGAAAACATTTATAATAATTTAAAACTGACAAACTGACATTTCCCAATACCTTAAAACAAAATTCAAAACATTATAATACATTATTGAATAAACTATGCCTGAATTTCTGAAGTTAAGGTATTGTTTGAACCACAGCAAAAAGTAGTAATTTTATAAAACAAGTAATATTTAATGGCATTTATACAATATAGGTTTATTTCATCACCAAATAAGTGTTTATAGCCTCTTTTTAATCAATTTACACGAGTATGTAGGAACCCATCTTATATCGCCCATAAGTATGGAAATCGCGTTTTTGCATGTATAAAAATAATTTTAATGCTAATTACTTGACTCTTATCAAAGCCTAATAGTTGCGGACCATTGACGAAATCACCTATTTTTTAATCATCAATAATAACTAATATAAATCTTCTGCTGACATTTGACACTATTTAAGTACACAAACATGACCTCACATAAGAATCACCACCATATTTGTTGTAATGCTCTGATTTTTCAAGTATTCGGAAGCTATTCCCGTGATTTAGATAACCACTGGTTACAGGCAATATAAATATTGATTATTCTCTACCATAAACTAAGAAACAGGAAATGTTGCTAAGCAATCATTTATTTTTAATCAGACCATAATCTGAAAAAACCAGACATTGTATGTAGCTATGGCTCCTCCCATTAACAGCTGCCAAGTGCTGCAGCAAGGCAGCAAGTTCAATTGTCCTACTGCAGTGGTGGTACTTCACAAGTTGTTAGTGGAGAAATACTTGCTGCAGAGCCATTACAGGCTGCAGCAAACATACAGATGTTACTAAACATTAATATATTTTTTTATACATTTATACTTGCCATAACATTTTTTCACTAGAATACTTTCATCAAATAAAAAAAAAAATAGTTGCAGTTGAATGCATATGCACAATTTGGGTGGTTTGCGAGCAGCACTTAGCTAGTTCGGTCTGTTTCCTTCCTGCCATCTCGATGTACGAAAAAGAGAGTTCTTTAACAATTTGGTCCTGATGTTATATTTCTTCCATGGCAGCTAGTCATATTTGGTCAACCTGAATAAGATTATATAAAAAGCCAAAAACCATTCTTACTTTCATTTTTATGCAGCAATTCAGAATCGATGGTCAGAATAAGTTTCCACATTAGTTAAGGCAAGGCAATATTGATAACTATTTATATAGGCCAAAATGGACCATACTTCCCTTTATTAAATGATCTAGAACAATTTTTCTGGCATGCTCATGAAAAGTTAATACGATAAAAAAAAACAAAAGAGAGGTATTTAAACACAAATATTTTTTAGGAAGCGCCAGCGGTGGCGTAGTTTCCAGGACACTCGCCTCCCACCACGGTGATCCGGGCTCGATCCCCGGCGGGCCCACTCCCAGATCTTCGCACGTGGGAATCGTGCTGGACGATGCCGCTTGCCGGCGGGCTTTCTCGGGGTACTCCCGCTTGGCCCGCCCTTGCACTCCAGCACCGCTCCATTCTAGGGTTTCATCTCTGTCAAGCCCGGGGATGACGGTTACCTACGGGTCCCAGCTGGAAAGACCGTCACTCGGATGGTGTCGCCTTGCCCTGGGTGCACTCCCCATAAGTTTTTTTAATTTTTTTTTTTGTTTATTAGAAAATGTGATGCCCATAGTATTCTCCTGTAGGACAAATATAACTGGCCGATCCTCCATTTGCTAGGGAATGTTAAAATGTTTAAATAAGTACAAGTAACCACACTAACTTACAATTTCCCCATCAAAACCAAGAATAGGTCGGTCCTCATCTAATATACTGAGCTTTTATGATCCATATTCTGCGATTTGGAAATGCCTTTTTCAAAGACACGTTTATGGCTGGTTGCCTCGTGCATGTCTGATGTTAAATTTAGTTTCATCCACAGGTTCTACATCAGTACTAAAAATTGTTTTAAACATTCTTACACAACACAGTGGTAAACTGCCACAACTAATAAAACTACATACATAGCAATTTCTGCAAACTATTCGTGAGGGTAAAGTACCAAATCCCTTTATCTGCAATAAAATTTACTTAACATTAACTATTTAAATTAATTTTCCAACTCTTTACAANAAGTACCAAATCCCTTTATCTGCAATAAAATTTACTTAACATTAACTATTTAAATTAATTTTCCAACTCTTTACATAAAATTATTAAAACACTCACAAAAAACGATACAAATATGGTGATCACATCAAATACGCAAGTACAACCAGCAAGTAAGCAACTTCGTGTATTTACTCAAGATAAAATACATATGTAGTATACGAAGATTTTGTGGAGTATTGGTGTGATGAGCACGGGGTCAACTCTTCACATTTGTTAAAATTTATATTAAATTATATTTTCCTACTATCGTGGGTTAGTACGACCAGGAAACNAAGTACCAAATCCCTTTATCTGCAATAAAATTTACTTAACATTAACTATTTAAATTAATTTTCCAACTCTTTACAAAAAATTATTAAAACACTCACAAAAAACGATACAAATATGGTGATCACATCAAATACGCAAGTACAACCAGCAAGTAAGCAACTTCGTGTATTTACTCAAGATAAAATACATATGTAGTATACGAAGATTTTGTGGAGTATTGGTGTGATGAGCACGGTGTCAACTCTTCACATTTGTTAAAATTTATATTAAATTATATTTTCCTACTATCGTGGGTTAGTACGACCAGGAAACTACTTTGAATCACTCGAATAATTGATTCACCTCCTATCATACATTAATTTTAATAGGGAAAATTGTGATTTATTTATGTAGTAAACGAGGGTCTTAAATGTGTATTTTTAGTGTAAGTGGATTACTAACAAATTTGTGTTATGTTTTAGCTGTTTTTGTAGAGTCTGGTACTTGGCAATTGTTACTTTATTAGATATATATATATATATATATCATTATCATTTATCAACATAGCTTTCTAACATAACCTATTAGTAACTCAATTTTTATTATTTTTTAAAATTAGGTCTAAACTAATTAGAGATGCTAGCAGTATCCTTATAATAATTTTTTGACATTTAAGATTTTATATAACTTGTCCCTTAAGGCTGCCGCCTACCTGGTGCTTGAACTGCAATGCAGGGTTTTAAAACACACGAAGACAGTTGAGTACTTTCAAAATATCGCGCATGTTAGAAACCCCATTTCAGAGTACTCGAAATTGGCTAAAAATATTTTTTCAAAGCATTAAAAAATATACGTTTAAAATGCATACAAAACTACTCAAGTGCCTTGCCCTGGACCTTCTTACAGACTTTTCATCAATAAAATAATGTCACTGCGGAAAGTCCCATAGGTACATGCAAAACTACTAGAACCTTGCACACTAGTTCAGAGGCTTGCGCTTAGTGGTGATAGCGTACTTGATGTGTGTGGAAGTGTTGCCCTTATTGCTCCCACGCTTTTCATCCTCAAAGGCGGAAAAAATCTCCAGGTAGGCAGGAGCCTTAAGCTGTTATTACATAATACCTGGTGCTGTGCTTGGTCTTGTACAATCCTTTATAGGGCCTGGTGCATGTGCCGCTATGCCAGCTGCTGTCCAGGCCACCATGGAAGATTCCTATTACATGACAACAGTGAAATAGATTTAGACACACTTTGTGGATGCGCGAACAAGCGTAAATATGAAACCCACTCTGGAACTGCTTTAACTAGTAACTTGTGTAGGTTTATAAAAAACTAGCATATAATAATATACATTTATTACTTTTTTGCCATTAGAATAGTGTAATGCTTGCTGATGTATATTTAGTATTTGGAAATTTTGCGAAGTCATAACGAGAGCAGTTTTTTTCAAGTACTCACATTAATTTTAACATTTGGCCCAAAGTAACTATTTTATAACGTAAAGTTGTGAGCCACATTCAGTAATTAAAATAATAATCGGTATCTACATAGTTTTGAACTCACGACGAAATTGTAAATTCGACATCGACGCAGTACCATTGCAGTACGAACACACATGCTTATACAGTGTTAAAAAAAATTGTGATAAAGGTTTATTTGAAAAATTATTACCATTGATTTTCATTGTGGCTAGTATTTTAAATCATTGGTTTCCCAACAATAATTTAAAGCTCTCATGGTCAATATTATTTATCTTTGTAGTATTGTAAAGCCATTCGAATGAGTTTCAACTTAACGGATGTGTAATAATGATCGAGGCATCCCATTTGGTTTCTGCACAGCTTCGTTTCAAGTACTTAGTACCCATGGGGAGCACCCTACGCTCTGAAAGTGCATTGTGATTGGCCAGGTACAAAAGCCAGTATGAAACCTGCCATGGGAAATTTGACATGACCAATTACCAAATCTGGCATTAAATATGGCCATATAAAGGTGGCAAATGCCGTGACAGGAGCGATATTAGCCATTATAACGGTCATTTTGCCTGACCTTGCACAAGTTTTTTAAGAAACTGCTACCGTGTAATATGGCTATTAAAAACCCACATGGTAAAAACTGAAATACATATTATTTCCTCAAAAATTACAAATTTATTTTGTGTGTGCACCAACATAGCCTTTCTATGCCAATGTTTTTTTATCTAGGCCTGAATTCCCCGACCTATTACTCACTAATTTCCTGGATATTTCTTATACTTTTCCACGATCCCCATTTTTCCTGATGCAAGCCTCCCTGAACCTACAATTGTAGGTTATTGTTTTATTAACTGTAATTAAATGAATGCTATTTCACTACATTAAAATATCACTATTTAATTATCAAGAAAAGTGATTGTTCTTCGTTTGGTGTGTTGCAGACCTACCAACTTTCAAAGTTTTCTATCACTTAGATTTTCAAATGATAAAAACCTAGCGTATATACTATGAAGAGCCAGAAAAACTTGTATAGGCGTGCATATGCAAATAACAGAGGTATGGAACCAATCACAGTAACGCGATGCGGTCGGCAGCTAGATCGGTTACTGCTGCTACAATGGCACGTTATCAAGATTTAAGTTAGTTTGAACGTGGTGTCATATTCGGCGCACATGTAATGGGACATAGCATCTCTGCGGTAGCGACGGCATTTCGATTTTCGCGTATGACCATTTCGCGAGCGTACCGTGAATATCGGGAATCCGGTAAAACATCTCATCTTCGACATCGCTGCGGTTGAAAAAAGATCGTGAAAGAACGGGCTAAACGACGACTGGCGAGAATCATTAAACGTGACAGACGTGCAACCCATTTCTCAAATTGGCGCAGATTGGATTTGTGGACTACCATGCAGGATTCGTGGTGTGAATTGCCTCCTGCATACCTTCAGACATTAGTCGAGTCCATGCCACGTCGTCTTGCGGCACTTCTGAGTGCTCGGGGGGCCCCTACACGATATTAGGCGGGTGTACCAGTTTTTTTGGCTCTTCAGTGTATGTCGCAGCTTTTCATGTGCTCGACATACATATCTGCTCATCGCAAATAAACTTAATTTCAACTAACCTATATTAAAAGTCCACTAAGTCTACATTAATTTTATGCCCAAACCCTTGTAATATGCTACAGAAAAGTAAAAAAAAATTTAAGTTTATAACAAGGAAACTTTTTAATTAAATTATTTTGTTATGAGTTGAGAGATTTGGTCAGCTATTCACGACGAGATCTTGAGAGCCAATGAGGGGGAAATGAGGTGCACATGGAGTAGCACCGGAATGCAAGGGCGGGGGAAACAGGAGATCCCCTACAAAACTCGCCGACCAGTGGCATCGTCCGGCATGATCGCCACTTGCAAAAATCAGAAGTGACTCGGCCCGGAATTAAACCTGGTACTCCTTGGTGGAAGGCGAGCAGTCTAACTTCCAAGCCACCGTGGTCCGGTTATATTATGTATTCATGTACACTAAGGAGCCAAAAAAAACTGTTACACCTGCCTAATATCGTGTAGTGTCCCTCGAGCATGCAGAAGTGACGCAAAACGACGTAACATGGACGAGACTAATGTCTGAAGGTATGCAGGAGGCAATTCACACCACGAATCCTGCAGGGTAGTCCACAAATCCAATCTGCACCAATTTGAGAAATGGGTTGCACGTCTGTCACGTTTAATGATTCTCGTCAGTCGTCGTTTGTCTCGTTCTATCTTTTTCCGGCTGCAGCAATGTCGAAGATGTGATGTTTTACCGGATTCCCTATATTCACGGAATACTCGTGAAATGGTCGTACGTCAACATCCAAATGTTATCGCTACCACGGAGATGCTATGTCCCATCTCTCGTGCGACGACTATAACACCACGTTCAAACTCACTTAAATCTTGATAACCTGCCATACTGATCAACTGCGATTAACTCTTATCACCAAACCAAAATAAAAGAAACTGTGTACATATATACATATATGAATGTTATGTCCGTTTGTTCGTAAGCGTATAATTCCCAAAAAATCAACCAATTTTCATGAATTTTAATAAACCTTCCTTTCGTTCCCGCGAGTGTTTGTACACCTTTCTTTTTATCTGTATTACCTGCAAAGGTACCAAAATCTGCAAAACCTCATTTTTACCATGCTTTCGCATCAGGAAGCGCCTTTGTTGACAGCTGTATGTTTAAACATTTCAGATTGTTGTTCTCAATGTTTTTTTTTCTATTATTTTCAGAATGCAACGCGCAGGACCAAACATCGGGTGTCACAAACACCGAGCTGCAGCACGATGACGTGAAGTTGCGAGCCAAACTGAGGAGCAGCGTTTGGAAGCAAACGAACGAGATCGGCTCAGAATAGCTTAGAGACGTGCGCAGAAATCGCTGGAGCAGCATGAAGCCAGAATCTCTGATCAACGTTTGCGAGCAAGATAAGCGCGCATGCCGCTGCTTCAGATGAACGTCGTCAAGAATTAAGGTATGAAGAAACAATCAGTAGAGCTGAACGACGCCAAGATACATTATCAAGGGAAGTCCGTTATTATAGTCGCCTAGCTATTCCGTATGAGCCGAATGAAGATTACAGGTTAATATCTCAAGTTGTCGTCGGCGCTATGGAAGAAATATATGTCCTCATTGCATAGCATTGAAATTCCATTCTGAAACGAAAGGTATATGTTGCGCCGGAGGGAAAGTTCAACTGCCTAAAATTGCCGACACGCAGAGCCATTGAAAAGCAGACTTGCTGGATCTTCTACGCATTCAAAGCATTTCATTGCAAACATCAGGGAATATAGCTCATGCTTCCAAATGACGCCTTTTGGAGCGAACGTAATTACAGACAGTTTCATGCCTACGTTCAAAGTGCAAGGCCAAATATATCATATAGCCGGCTCTTTGCTCCCACTTCCAGATGGCGGTAATAATTTATTGCAAATATACTTCATCGGTGACAAGAACGATGAATTGAATACAAGATGAGCAATTGCTTCCAGCATAAAAAGATCAATTGTTTCTTAGTTGCAAGAAATGTTTCAAAGCAAAATTACCTTAATAAGAGAGTTCAAAACATCGCTAGACCGATTCGAACTGACAAAACACCTGCCGGTCAACATTAGCGAATATCCAATGCACCATAAATTGACGAAGTTGCTATTCTTATTGTTGGAGAGGAATTCAAGGACAGAGATATTGTTCATAATCGAAGAAATTAACAATTGCAGCGAGTGTCTGACACTCATCGTTCCTATGATCCTCTCCAATATCCACTTATTGTCTGGGATTGTCAAGATAGATATCACTTCAACATTAAAATGTTAGATATACTCAATGGTGGGGAAAAAAACAAAAAAGTCAGTGATATGAATTATTATTCGTATCGTTTGATGATTCGCGAAAATGAAGACAACCTATATTGCAATGCAGGCAATTGTTTCATCAATTCGTTGTTGACATGTACGTGAAAATCGAATCAGAACGTCTTCTGTTTATTCGATTAAATCAACGAAAGCTTCGTTCGGAAGAATATATTCATTTGCGTAATGCAGTGGTAAATGATGGAAATACGACTAACGTTGGACGTCTCACAATATTACCGGCAACATACACAGGTAGCCCAAGGCACGTGCACGAACACGCGCAAGATGCCATTTCGTACGTTCGCAACTATGGACGGCCTGACTTATTTATTACATTCACGTGTAATCCAGAATGGGAAAAAAAATAAAAAACAACTTGCCTCCTGGACAAACCCCAATATATAGACATGATGTCACTGCACGTGTTTATAGACAAAAAGTGAAATCATTTATGGATTTCATGACTATACGTGAAGTTTTCTGCCAAGTGCGTTGCTGGATGTACTACGTAGAATGGCAGAAAAGAGAATTACCGCACGCCCATATCCTAATCTGTTTATATACCAAAATAAATTCCAGCGAAATTGACGACGTGATATCAGCTGAAATACCCGACGCCAACACTGACAGAGGATTGCACGAAGTCGTGACTAAAAACATGATTCACGGCCCTTGCAGTGCTATCAATCCTACGTCACAGTAATTGGTAGATGGTAAGTGTTCAAAAATATATCCTCGGGCATTAGTAGCAAACAACGTTACAGGCAATGACGGCCACCCACTCTACAAAAAAAGATCTCCAGAAAATAGTTGGAAAACAACAACCATCATTGTGAGAGGTAGCGAGATCGAAATAGACAACCGCTGGGACGTCCCGTATTGCCCACTGCTATCATAAACATACCAAGCACCCATAAATGTCGAATACTGAAACTCAGTANCTGGGACGTCCCGTATTG
The DNA here is from genome assembly GCA_002778355.1 of Clitarchus hookeri. NCBI lineage: Eukaryota > Metazoa > Arthropoda > Insecta > Phasmatodea > Phasmatidae > Clitarchus > Clitarchus hookeri. The sequence goes on from NQII01001831.1 coordinate 204,155, forward strand.
CCCACTGCTATCATAAACATACCAAGCACCCATAAATGTCGACTACTGAAACTCAGTAAATTCAATCAAATATATCTTCAAATATGGAAATAAAGGTGCCGACGTGCCAGTATTCGGGGTGTCAAAAGAAAATACCGCAAGATATGAAATTACTCAGTACTAAATTGGTAGATATATAAGTAGCAACGAAGCAGTATGGAGAATTCTATATTTTCCAATACACGAACGAAATCCAGCAGTAGTTAATTTATCTGTTCATTTAGAAGATGGTCAAACTGTTTATTTCACAGAGGCTAACATACGGAATATGTCAATCAATCCACCAGCAATAACCCTCACAGCATTTGTTTCCTAATGCCAAAATGATGACTTTGCGGAAAATCTTTTATATGCAGAAGTTTTTACGTATTACACGTGGAATGCAACCAGAAAATCGTTCGAAAGAAGAAGCGAGGAAAACGAGTTAGGGGTCACAATGGTATCTTCGAAGAAAATACATTAGGGAGAATTTACACTGTGCATCCCAATCAAGCTGAATGCTTTTATCTTCGTCTTTTATTGGTTAATGTTCGCGGACCGACTTCATTCCAGCATTTAAGAACTGTCGGAGGAATTACTCATGACACGTACCATGCCGCATGCCAAGCACTTCTATTGCTGGANTCCAGCATTTAAGAACTGTCGGAGGAATTACTCATGACACGTACCATGCCGCATGCCAAGCACTTCTATTGCTGGAAGACGATAAACACTTGGAAGATTGCCTAGCTGATGCATGCGCAACATCGAATCCTCATCAAATACGTCTGCTATTGGCAATCGAACTAACTACTTGCTCACCTTCATCACCATCAGAACTATGGGAAAAATACAATTCGCATATGGCTGAAGACTTATTGAGACCATTCAGAGAAATCAATATGGATCCGAACCTGGATTTCACGCCGGATATTTACCATCAAGCATTAATTCTGATTGAGGACCTCTGCTTAGAAATCGCAAACAAACTTCTTGCTCAGTTGGGAATGCCATAGCCCAATCGTTCTGCTTCTGCTACGTTGGAAAGGGAATTTCTTCGTGAACAGAGCTATAACACATCCGATCTACTGTCATACGTACGATCGAACGTTCCTAAACTCACAAACGAACATAAAGACACCTACGATTAAATAATTACNATCTACTGTCATACGTACGATCGAACGTTCCTAAACTCACAAACGAACATAAAGACACCTACGATTAAATAATTACCGCAGCGAACAATCAAAGAGGAGGACTCTACTTCTTATATGCACCAGGAGGTACTGGGAAAACATTTCTCTTTACGCTCATTTTAGCGACGGTTCGATCGCAGAATGAAATTGCGCAAGCGCTAGCGTCATGTAACATTTCCAAAACATCTGGAATGGGAAAAAAGTTGCAAAAATGCAAGATCGTATAATGGGATGAATGCACAATGGCCAACAGAAAATCTCTGGAGGCTCTCGACAGAACAATGCAAGACTTGCAGGGAAGTATTCGCTCATTTGGGAATCTAATAATATTGCTCGCAGGAGACTTCAGACAAACGTTGCCTGTGATTCCTCGCTCTACACCGGCAGATGAAATATAGTCGTGCCTTAAATTTTCACCTTTATGGCAACATGTTAAATGCTTCAAGCTAACTACAAATATGCGCGTCCAATTGCAGAACGATCCATCTTCAGGAATATTTTCACGCTAATTATTGGAATTTGAAATGGAACATTGCCAGCAGATGACATCACATGAACAATTACATTTCCACAAAACTTTTGTACTGAATTTTCCTCTTAAGGTGAACTGATAGATCACATATTTCCAAACATCGCAATGAACTATGTTGATCACAATTGGATAAGCGAGCGAGCAATACTTGCAGCAAAAAAATAAAGATATTTACGAAATAAACGACAGCATCCTTGAGAAAATTCCAAGCGATCATGTCACTCAAAAATATGGATGTAACATTACACGAAAATGAAGCAGTAAATTATCAGCCAGAATTTCTAAATTCGATTAATGTTACAGGATTGCCTCCACATATATTAAAATTGAAATTAGGAGTGCCAGTCAATTTACTTCGTAACATCAATCAACCTAAACGTTGCAACGGCACACACCTTGCAATAAAAATATGATGTGTAATACCATAGACGCTACCATCATGACAGGTTCTTTCAAAGGAGATGTGCTTCTTCCCAGAATTATATTTATTCCATCAGAAATTCCCTTTAATTTTAAAAGAACACAGTTTCCAGTCAGATTGGCATTTGCAATGACAATAAATAAAGCTCAAGGGTAGTCATTGCAAATGTGCGGAATAGATTTAGAAACAGTATATTTTTCGCACGGGCATTTTTATGTGTCGTGTTCTAGAGTAGGAAAACCAACCAACTTTTTCATACGCGCACAAGATGTTAAAACTAAAAAACATTGTATACAAAACACAACTTCAATAATAAATATTTCGAAAATCCATTATTTGCTTCTTTCAATTAATTTCACAGAAATAAATAGAACCAAAATATTTTATGCAACAGCAACGCGTGGCCGTGCTTGCAGGTATATGATAAAAAGTTTTATAAAGCAATTAAACTATAAAAAAATATATATATAAAGACATATATAATAGTCAAAAACATTAATGTTATATATTATATTTAGATTCTATTAATATTAATGGTAACACATTAAGTCAACCAATGCTAATTGATTTATTTATTTATTACTAGCGAATGGGCCCGGCTTCGTCCACGGACAATTGAGTTTTACTGTGATACACTAATAACTAAAATGGGAAAAGACAATTTAGTTTTGTGAAAACAAAATTATAAAATAATACTATGTTAGCCCAGGTTTCTAACTTTATTACGGCAACCCAATAAGAAGGAAATATAATTTTAACCCGATAGCCAAGAACGTGTGTATTGTTTTTGGAGCGTATATGTGCAACTATCTCGTAGTTACCACATTTCTGCTGTTGATGTATGAAAATCGAAACGTGAGTTTCATAGAGATGTATCTTTAAAAATAAGTGTACCTAGGTACTACTTTTTTCGCTTGGCTGAGGGATCTTAATCGATCACCAAAGTTAAGAAACTTTCCCAGCGGCACACATTTGGATAGGTGACCGTTTAGTGGCATAACATATGAGCGCTTCCGGGCTTCGGAGGGCATGTTAAATATTCGATCCCGGTTTTTATCGATTGGTAGCAGTCGTTAAGCCATTTCAGAGGTCCTTGGCCGGACTGATAAACTCTGACACCAGAGGGAAAAAAATATTTCTCTCACGTTCCCAGACAGTGCAGAATTATGTTTTTTTCTTATTCCACAGGAATCGTACAGTTTCCGGGATATAAATTATTCTATCTCCTATTCCATGACCTAAAGTACCTACATAGCAATTCTATCAAAATCCATTCAGCTGTTATAGAGCTGAGTTTGGTTATTTTTCCAGCCGTTGCAGAGTTAGGTGTTATTGTTATTCCACAGGACCCGTACAATTTACCGGGATAAAAAAGTATCATATGTCCTATTCCAGGACATAAAGTACCTACATACCAAATTTAATCCAAATCCGTTCAGCATTTATGGAGCTGAGTGGTAACAAACATACTTACACACAAAAACTTTCGCATTTATAATATTAAGTTCAAAGAAAAACAAACAATTATAAGACATTCACAATTCACTAGTGAAAGAATTTTGATTATATCAGACAAGCGGCTACCCGTGACTTCGTCTGCGTATAAATCTTTAAAAATGATAGCCTATTCTGTTGTATGAGTAATAATGATATTTCTTTGGCCTTCTATTTACTTCAATATACTCCTATAAACAATGTTAAACGATTTTTTTCTTTCGGTGTAAACATGCAGATTTTGCGATTTAGAAACACGTGAGCAAGCTACGTAGAGCTGACCGTCGGAAAAACATGGAGTGCCAAAATGTATTCCTGTAACCTTTAAGGTTTGACCATGTGGTTTGTTGAAAGTCATTGAAAATGCAACTTTTAATAGGAACTACAGACGTTTAAAATTAAATGGTAATTTATAAGGTATAATTGGGATGCGTGGTATAAACACATTGTCTCCCTTGGTTTCTCCAGTTAAGGTTGTGGCCTTCACAATATGCCTTCTTAGTTCGGTGACTCGCAACCGATTACCGTTGCATAATCTTGGCGCGTCCATGTTGCGCATTAACAAAACGGGTATACCTACCTTTAATTCCCGCTTATGGGATGACACCCCGGATAGCTCCAAAGAGTTTAGGAACTCCACGGGATAGTTCGTAGTGTCATCGGATGACATGACTGTGTCGATGGAGTAGTACACTGATGTTTCGCTAGTTATTTCATCCATGATTTTTTTTATTTTTTTTCGTAACAGTCTCATTTTTTGGTGGCAGTATGGTTCTTTCACACAACCAATTTTCCTCGTGAATGTATTGTTGCAGATTCGGAAAAACTTGAAGCAATAAGCTCGTGTTCCGAAACCACAACATGACAAAGTTGGTGTGTGAAAAGAACCATACCTTCTTGGTCGGTTTCTAGACGGCCTTCGCCAATTTCGAGGAGGTTTTGAGCATATGCACCTGACTCGACATCGCTGAATAACTGGACTCGCAAGTAAGTGGTGAGATAAAGCTTTTCAACTTTGGTCCACAGATATGATGTTTTCAGGCATGCGTTAGTTTCATCTGCTGCAGTGCCTCTCTCGATAACGGGTAAAGACTGTCAAAAATCCCCGGCCAGTAATACTACCACACCACTCATCAACTTTCGATTGCTTTGTATGTCTTGCAGACAGCGATCAAGCGCCTCGATGGCGCGTTTGTGTGACTTATATGAATAAATACAGTGACAAAAGAGGTGTGCTGGTAATACCCAGAAATAAATAGTTCTTAAGCAAAATATTACACTGAGTGCGCACGAATGCGGTGCGAACCATTTTAGCAGCGCGCAATCACTTTCTCATCGTCGTAACTTTTAAAATATTTGTCCAAATTACGTAGTGTAAAAGACAAAGTTTATCTACTTTAAATATCAGAAGCTATAAAAGTATTTATTTTGATAAATAATCAATTTGTTACTACAAAATGTGCATTGGAAATATAGTATCAAATTTTATTGTATTTCTGGTTCACTCTTTTGGCAATAATGGCTTACACATAAAAGATAGATATACGCTGTCACTGACTTTTTTGTAGAACTATTTAAGGGAAACATTTCCACCACACATTATATTCGTGTAAATCTTACGGTTTTTGCAGCGCACGCCAAAAAAGGTCGCATATGGCCGAACTTTTTCCGACTTACTTCACACTAATCGTTATATTTTATCCAATATACACAATATATCTTTATAAACAATAGCCTATGTCCTATTCTGATGTATGAGCTATATAATTGTAAAGTTTCATTAAAATCCATTCAGTAGTTTTTGCGTGAAAGAGTAACAAACATCCATACATCCATCCTCACAAACGTTCGCGATTATAATATTAGTAGGATGGTATAAAATTTTCGTAAAGATTAAAAGGATATTTACAATTTCCAGAAGAATTTTATAACAAATATAAAGACTTTCTTATTTTGCCTGATCATTATTATCCAGATTAAGACGAATTATCTATTTATCAAAATTAATAAAGTTGGTTAAAAATTTCTATAAAACCAAACGACTTAGAATTAATAAATGTATTATTATCAAAAAATTATTTGTTATACATTATCTAATTTTGAATGTCTGTCAATCCGGGCCTAATTTTCAAAGTAAAAATAATAATCGATTTGAACAAAAGGACTTGTTAAAACCATGCATATTGAAATAAATAAGAAAAAAAAATTATTACAAAAAATAATTTTTTATAATTAATAAGAAATGCTGTTTATGGAGAACAAATGGAAAATGTGAGAAAAAGATGTGATGTGAAATTAATTGACCCTACTTAAAAATTTTACAAACACGGAAATTATAAAATAAGAAATATAATAAAAGTAGATAACTCTTTATTTTATGTATGAAAAAAACAATAAAATTAGATAAACCTATATATGGTGGATTTTTTTGTTTTAGAGCTATCAAAATTATTGGTGTATAAAATCATTATAATTTCTTAAAATAAACACTTGGCGATAAAATAAAAATGCAATGAACATATGCGAATAATTTTATAGTTAGATAGAAAATGTTTATGAATATATAAAAAATATACAATATTATTATAAATATGAAATTGACTCGATTCCGCCAGTTCATAAAAAAAGTTTCAGGGTAAGTAAAGATGAATATTTAGGACTTCCAATTCGAGAGTTTTTAGACTTTTATTAAAAATTACTTCTTTAAGAAATTATAAAAAAATTAGTTTTAATGGAATTTAAATATTTGTTGTAGAAAAAATCTAATTGGAAATGATTATGAATCATTTAATGAAGAGGGAAATAACGATTTCATCATTTTATGGAATCGTTTCAAAATATTTTAAATTATATACTGTCGAATTGATGGAAACCGTATCATCACTACAATATGATAAAATTTATTTAAAGTAAAATATAAAAACAAACTATTATTATATATAAATAACTATATATAATTTTTAACGAAAATAAATTGTCAGTAAGATTTTTTAAAATCTATAACTAAAAAAGTTTATTTAAAATCCTCGTGAAATCAACGATTCCATCCATTACATAATGAAGATAAATGAACACTTAAATGCAAAATTTTATAGATCGATAATCAAGAAAATAAATTGTTAACAATTCTGACATAAACAACTAGCGAACGAGTCTGGCTTCACACGGGTAAAATTGGGTTTTATAGTGATACACTAATAAATAAATTAGGAAAAGGCAATTAATTAATGTGAAAACAAAATTATAAAATTATACTATCTTCGCCTAGGTTTTTAACTAATTACGGCAACCCAAAGTGAAATAAATATTTTTTACCCGATAGCCAAGAAGTAGGGTATTGTTTTTGGAGTTTATCTGTGCAACTATCGCGTAGTTACCACGTTTCCGCTTTCCAGCGTCGATGTATGAAAATCAAAATGTTAGTTTCATCAAGCTGTAGCTTTAGAAATAAGTGTACCTAGGTACTACTTCTTGCGCTTGGCTAAGGGATCTAATCGATCACCAAAGTTGAGAAACGTTCCCAGCGGCACAAATTTGAATGGGTGACCGTTTAGTGGCATAACATCTGAGCGCTTCCGGGATTCAGAGGACATGTTAAATATTCGGTGCCGGTTGTTATAGATTGATAGGAGTCGTTAGGCCATTTAAGATGTCCTTGGGCGGCCTTATAAACTCTGACACCAGAGGGAAAAATATTTTGGTCAAGTTCCCAGCCGTTGCAGAATTATGTTTTGTTGTTATTCCAAAGGAATTGTACAATTTTCTGGGACAAAGAGTATTCTATGTCCTATTCCAGGACTTTAAGTATCTACATTCCAAATTTAATCAAAATCCGTTCAGCCGTTATGGAGCTGAGTTTGGTCACTATCCCAGCCATTGCAGATTTACGTTTTGTTGATATTCCACAGGACCCGTACAGTTTACTGGGATAGAAATTATCCTTAGTCCTATTCCAGGACCTAAAGTACCTACATACAATATTTCATTAAAATCCGTTCAGCCTCTATAAAGCTGAGTTCGGTCACATTTCCAGCCGTTGCAGAATTATGTTTTGTTGTTATTCCACAGGACCCGTACATACATTTACCGAGATAAAAAGTATCATATGTTCTGTTCCAGAACCTAAAGTACCTACATACAATATTTCATCAAAATTTGCTCATTTGTTTTGGAGCTGAGTGGTTACAAACATTCACACANAATATTTCATCAAAATTTGCTCATTTGTTTTGGAGCTGAGTGGTTACAAACATACACACACACAGTCTTTCGCATTTATAATATTAGTAGGATAACAACATCAACAAATACTTTACTTTTAGTCTTTTTTTCGAAGGAAAGAAAGGCTTATGAGATCACTTTCCTGTTTGTGTGTATCATCTGTGTGTGTACCCCCTCTTTTAATTTTTGAACTTGTAAACCGAATTTTACCAAACACGGTACACATATAGTACTAAGTAAGGGCACGTGACTTTTATATTTTTCGACCACGCCAGGCACTTACTTCTAAAATTGTGGACGTTTTAATTTTTAGGGTGATATATCATATCTCGAAAACCATTCAACCAAATTAAACTGAAATTTTGTATGCTGACATAGCAAGTGATAAGCATTGAAATCAGAGGGGAATATTGTTGTTGGTAAGCCAGTTTGTATGATAGCGCTACATGAAAATATAAAGCTATTACGTTATATTTCGAAAATTCCTCAAACCATTACCACCGAATTTAACACATGTGTAATACAATCAAAGACCAGGTAAATGGAATTATATCAACTTAATTAGGCACTGATTTTCAAAATAGCGTTCATATAAATATTTTAGCACACAATTATTTATCTCCAAAACTACAAAGCAAATTTCAACTTAACATTGTATGCTGACACTATCAATTATAGTCATCAAAATTGTCTATACAAAGCCTCATTTTTTCCGCCATTTTTTAAGATAGTCCCACATAAAAATAATACAATTATATGTCGTATCTCGTAAAACAATCAACCGATATCTTTCAAATTTGGCGAAGAAGTTGTACTGTGGTAGGCCATGTTAATTTAGGTTTACATTGTGTAAGTCTCTTTTTTTTCGAGTGGTGCCTATACAAACATTTTAGCTTAGTTTGCTATATATTTAAAACCATGAAACAGATTCACATTTTATTTTGTAAATTGAATATATGGCAATTATCGAATGTTATAATACATTAACTTTTTATCCTCCATTTATGAAGATCGTCACATTAACAATGGATATGTTATGCCATATTTCAAGGACCAATCAACCGATTCATACAAATTTCGCAAAGTACTGCTGCAGTAGCGTATGTAAATTAACATGTGTTATTATAGGTGGCAGGCATGTTTTCATGGGATTTATATAAATAATAAACATTAATGTGTTATATCTATGAAATATTTCCACAAAATTCAACCAATTTTGTAGGAAAACAGTACTAATTAAAAGAATAATTTATGCATACAAAGATCCTCATTTTTCGGATTTTTGCAAATAGTACCCGGTGAGTAAATAGAAAATTTTCCCAAATTTCTGGGACAGTTAAGCTAATTTCCACAAAAGTTTGCACAACTGTAGAAGACCATATATAGTTACATGAGAGAAATAGGGCCAGATGTTTATTTTTGAAATGGCAGCCATATAAATATTTAGATATGTTTCGCATATCTATTTAACCATTTAAAAAAATTGAATTAAAGGATTTTTTATGCTGACAGTATCTATAAGAAACATCCTTTACAGAAACGTTTTTGGGCAGTTTTATAAGATATCCCTGTTTTTTTAATATTATTTTTATTGCCATATCTTGGAGACCACTCAACCGATTTCCACCAAATTATTCATACAAGTAGCATTATTGTAGGCCATGTAAACTTATGTGTTTAAGTGGCTCACGCACTTATTTTCATAACAATATTTCAGGTTAGTGAACTCTATCATTCAAAACATCCTAAGTTGATGTTCCGAATCCTACCTCCGCGATGCAGTTGATTACATGCTAGCTTAATTTTACGGGTTTTTCTAAATTATAATCCTTGTAGGTCACACATGTTTTTCAATTGTCTTGGTACTGTTTCTCATGTTTCTGGTTTCATCTCTAATGATATTGCTGTCAATGAAACGTCAACGCCTACCTGCTATCTAAGCTTTTAAGAATTTCACTAAAATTTATTTGCACCCAAGTAGAGGAAAGTAGACGAATTAGTTCTCAGTAACTTCCTGTAATAATTTTATAATCAATACGACACGATTATATTATTTAGAGATTGTCTCAATTTAATACAGACATTTTATTTAATAACAAATTACTTTTTTTTATTAATTTATAACATTTATTTGATATCAAAACCATTGAAATCGATTCCATTTCAATTTGTATCTCTTATTTGTTTAAAAATGTTATTAATCATTTGATTAATAATTTTATAAAATGGTGTGTATGAAGGTTTGTAACCAACCGAATTGCGAAATACAAAATTAGTTTTTAGTTAAAAACCAGCAATTATGTTAATTTCTAAGCTATTCGTTTTATCATATTTGACAAACATACAATAGCTAAATTATAATAAACGTTTATATTTTTAACAGTATATTAAATTCGATGTTTTATTAAACATTTGCATTGTTAGTTATTTTATTATTTACAATGCCGAAAATATCTGATAATCTATCATCCAACATTATAATTAATTTTCTCTGTGCATTAATTATATTTGGTTAAATATTTGTATATACAACAATGCAGTTATAAAAAATTCATATAAGTTTGTAGAATTCTTTATAAAATCAATATTATATAAATTTTCAAATAATTATTTCTTTATCTGAATTAACAACGTTCACAGTATAATAAATTATATTTGAGGGGAAATATGTTGTATGTATTCGAATTTAAGAAAAAGGATTTTAATCGGTTTGGATGTCATAATGTATTTTTAAATAATATATAATTATTACTTATAAACATGAGAACTCTATTCAATTATATAAAATTATTGATTTATTAAATGAAGATTTATTATTAGTTAATCCAGAAAAACCATAAAAATTCAAGTAATTATGAACTTTTACCAGGGAAATATATTTGCAATTATTGTTAGTGCAAGCAATATTGCGGAAAAACTAATTAAATTTGTTAACAAAACTTATTAATTAAATTTTAATAAAATATAGGTTTATTCCAAATTTTTGAATTAACAAAAATATGTCGGTTTATTAGAAGATTTTCTAGTGTTATAAGAAATTAAAAAATTTATTGGAATATTTTAATAATAATTTTTATGGAACAACATTACATAAATGTGAAAATAACTTTTTCGTTTTATTCGACGATGTGATTTTAGATTAGCAAGAAACCATTCCCGAATATTTTACTTGAGTTAACATTGTTTGTTCTTAGTAAGATCAAACTTAATCGAAAGTTCCAATACAGTTAGTAAAAGATAATACAAATTTTGTACATACACTTTTACACTATGGTACGAATTCGAAACAGATTTATAATGATTTTGGGGCCAAAATTTTGGAATTTAGATTTGGGATTAATTACTATTCACACGAATCGGAAAATTAAGAAGACAAATATAGAAATCAGATCAAGGCTTTTTTAACAGCCAGAACTGCCAAGCCTCACCCCTGAATATATTAAAACTATTTACTACTTTATGATGGCACTGTTCATCAACATATAAGGGTGTCGCCCGCACACTTTAATAAACTTTTATCTCAAAATGTTTGGGAAATTTGTTTACAATATTTTCGTATCACTTTCATTTAAAAATTGATCCATTTTTTATTTATGGAATTTTAGATAATCATCGGTAACTAGATTTTCATTATAAAAAAAATTATCGGTTACTAACAACATCAGATTTGTTATTCACAATGGAATTTCAGGTGTTATAATGCCAACACCTAAATATTTTAATATAATTAAAATAAAAGCATAACAAATTTTAAAGTAATGTTGGGACTCCTCTAAGGAGTCACTAGATTGAGAAAGAAAAACTTGAGAAACATAAAAAAAGGAATTTTTTGAAAGGGCGTTGTTTAATAAGATTTATTTATATAAGTCATTAAAAACTTCAGAAATATAAAATGGTTAAATTCTGGTAAGAAAACTCCTTGAAACACGTATTCCTTTTTAACCTAAATATATTAAACATTTTGATGTATTCAGTGGCATGTCCAATTTGGGAAAACCATTAAAATACATTAAAAATTATATTTCATATTTTATTTATTGTGGGATTTCAGGCTCTAATATTTTAATGTCTGAGAATTTATCAAATAAAAATGAAATATTTTGTGACCCGAGAAATTCTCCTAACTTATAATGGAAAATACCAGAGCCTATGAACCCAGATTAAGAAATAGGGAGAGGGGGGGGGGGAGAAGCACAAAACTTTTCAAAAATTTAAATAAATAACTTATTTATAGAATAATGGCATTATTTATTTGATTTATTTATAAATTAAGGAAATCTTGGATGTTAAAAGCAACTCTCTTTTATTCAATAATAAAAATGTTATATTTGTTATAAATCAAAAAATTAATTATGATTTAAAACAAAATAAATTGGTGATATACTTGAATGTTTCAATTCGAGAAAAACTTTAATTTATGTGCAAACATATTAAAAATTAAAGAAATTTGAAGAATAACAAACAATGCCACTTGCATCTAAATAAAAATCTTATTTACGAATTATATTTAGTTATATTTTATTTCTAGCCGATGTAAACTGAACTGTTTTTTTTTATCAGATCTTGAATTTAATATAAACTATTTAAACAATTCATATAAAAAATATTTTTTTTAATTTCTTTTGATAATTACTTTTATATGAGATGATTCTGAAAGTGAAAAATAATTATCTTGTGTTCATTTATAAGAATGCTCTGTAAATTTTTGACGATAAATCAATTCTTGGTTTAAAGAAACAGATGTTGCTAGAGTTGAGTTTTTTATTATATTCGAATGTTTGAAAAACTTTACAAGATAATATAATACATAGTTTTTTACTTGGAACTTAAAATGGTGTCCATCCTTATTATCATGAAGGTAAAGTAATTTATAGATCGCAACGAGGTTTAAAAATTTAATTTCCTCTTCTAAAAATCCTATAGCTCTAAATTTTAAAATTTGGGTCGTTTAACAAGTTCTTCCATAAATAAGAAAAACTAGCGAATATAAATTCAAAATTCAAATTAAATATTTATACATAGAACAAAGAAATAAACCAATATCATTAGGCAATAATATAAATGTTTTGCGACTCTCTGTTAGAGATTCAATAAACAAAATTTATGAAAGAAGTAATGAAACCAATAATGTCAGACCAAATATTGTTTCTCATACTCAAAATCCTAAACTAAGACAAAGTTTGATACTTTCAAAATTGTTTGGAGATAATTATTTTTATTTATATTTTTAGAACACAAAGAAAATATGTTTACCTACGATTATGAACAATTTAAGTTAGGCATCCGAATTGCGAGTACTTTTGCATTTTGAAAACGATCCCAATTATCTAAATTGAAATCAAAGTATGAAAATGACATTAAATATTACACTTAATAGAAATTATTTTTGAATTATTAATAATAAATTTTTACAAAAGGAATTATTAATTTAAATTAAAGAACTACCACCAGAGTAACATATTAAAATTTTAAATTTATAGACGTACAAGACTTGCCTCTCAACCATTTCATACAATTAGAGTTGAAATTTTATTATTTGCTACCTCTGAAAATATTAAAAGAGATACGAACTGCAGTTTATAAAACTTTGCTTTCATTAACCTGAGAATCTTGTAAATTATCAATTCCATGTCATTTATTGTAGCATCTTTTGTTTTCGAAACACCAATTTCTCAACATCTTCATTTTCTTTTTTCACCATTCATATATTTTTAAATATAAGCTGGAATATCACAATTTAAAACTTTATAAATTAAAAATAATTATGCTGACGAATAAGTTGTATATCCTTCTTTGAATTAGATTTTAAGTTTTATTATTCGATCAAAACTGCTTGTTTTATATTCAGGATCAAGCAGAGTGAGCATCTCAGCAGTATTGTTTTAACAATAATTCATTGTTGTTATTGAATTCTGTAGGTTTAATTTTTGTTGAACATTTTGTGTTGATATAATCTTTAATCAAATCATCTAAAAATTCAACCCATTTATAATTTACAATCGACGCAAATTTATCCACATCCTATTCCTTAAAAACCGACTTAATCTTTCAACAATATATACTTTAAGTCTCGGCTTCACCCCTTTTGCAAAAATTCTTAGTTCCGCATAATAATTTTGGATTAATAGTAATTACTGACAATGTAGAGTTATAGAAAAATTTCATTTTAAGATTTGTTTAATATTTTTGAGCGTAGTTTTAATTGTGTGTTATCGGCTTGTTGAAAAAAGGTTGAAACTTACTAATAAAATATGAATATGTTAAACAACTCTTCAAAAGTAAATTTTCTGTAATATTGCATTATCAGTAATTACTATGAATCCGAAATTTTTACGCGAAAACGAAGAATTTCTTCAACAAGTGTGAAGCCGAGCTTTAAGAGCAAAAAATTCAAATAACCGTATTTTATAATATTTTTTTAATTTGTTAGATAATGTGTTATGAAATTCTTTACTATGATCTGTTAGTATGTTATTTTGTTTCCATTTATTGAAAACTGATTCAAAACCTTAAACAACATTTTATTAGATATAAATTTACCTGGAATAGCAAACCATATTTGGAAGGGAAAAAACATTGATAAGTTAAAATATATTTAATTCTTTAAGATTTTAAATATATCTTATCCATTTCACCTTAATCACCTTGCCATAAATTATCAATTCCGAATAAAATCATGTTTATTCTAGGAAAATATTTACTTATTGTTATATATAATTCATCCATTAGGACTTCGCTAATTGTAACGATTATTTTAATTTTATAAGAATGAAGATTTTTGTATTTACAGATTGAACATATACCTACGCTTCTGAATAAAATTGGCGTTTTTTTTAATTAACTTGCAAAATAACGAATGACTATAAATATAACTTTATAATTATTTTAATTAAATAATTTATGAAAGAATAAATTTTATTTTCTAATTTACTGATGCAAACTTTTGCCAAATCACACACATATACACACCCTGCATATGCATACATATAAATATTTAACACAAATACAAATTTGTGAGAAATAATGTTTTAATGGTTCAAAATAATTATTTAATTTCAATTTTGATTATTCAAACATTTATTTTTGACGCATTCATTTAACTCGTTTTTCAGTGCAATATCGTTTTTAATTGATTAAAGTTTAAAATTTTCTACATAATTACATAACTGAGATTTTAAATTAAATTACTTAAATTTTCATTTTCGACACATATTTTCAAATAAAACTTGTTTTCTTATATATTTAATTTAAAAAAAACTATACGATGATTCACAACGGACACTAAACACATGTCAATATGCAAACATCATCTTACTCCTCAGAGGGTGTTCCCACGGCCAAAACGAAATTCTGCAACATCGTCATTTAAAGTCAATATTTTCCTTTCAGGTATGTCATAATAAGTCCCATGCCTTCTAACATAACCAATATCACCATCATAAAATATATAATTAAATAAATAATTATTTTCATTTCACTTCCTCTAATTTTCTTTGTAGGAATTATTGCAACATAAGAGAATTTAGTGCAGCTATTGTGGGATGTGAAAATTTCCCATGAAAAAATTACCCAGACTAACCTCTCAAAACAGTTTATTTTTCCACAAAAAATATTCACTATCTTATATTGTAAGGTACGCTTTCAAATACACCCACATAATTGATATGTTCATTCTAAGCATTCTTGGAACTCCTGAAATACAAGCAAATAAATATATATATTAAACATTTCCTTTAATTTAATTACTTTATATTAATGGTTATTATAAGACAAATATTTTTTACTGTGGCAGCATGAAAGTGAATTTTTCTAGGTCCAATGAAATCAGGAACAATAGCAGCATACAGATTATTAAATTGTTCACTAAATTTGTTATTGTGAATTTTATGATAATATTTGTTCTTTCTTGGAAATCATAAGTTTTTTATATTTAACATATTTATTAGAATTTTTGTTTGGAATACATTTGTTTATTTTATCACCAAATTTAAAACATTTATCCCAGCAACTGGTTACTGGCTCACTGAACAAACCTGCCATTTAGTAAAAATAAAATTTTAACAAAAAAAATCTAGGACAATATATTTTATACGATTTAAAATAAATCATTAAATAACTGAATCTATATTTTGTGTTCGGTCATCACCAAAATAAACGTTATAATTTTTTTAATAATTTATAATTTTTATGTTTATTTCCATCGAATTAATCGAAGTTATAATATCACTGTTTCTTTGCCCACAGCAAATCCATTGAATTCCAGGATTTCATGAAATATCTAAACTAAAAATTGTACATCCATTTGTATGAATAAGTAATTAATAAATCAGATAAATATATTTGAATATATTTTGTGTTGTTTTGAATAACATTTTAAAATCAACATTTGATACAGGAATTAATTTAAATTTTCTTTATGTCACCATATTTTTTTTCAATGCTACAACTACTTGCCCATTTATAGTTTCAATGGCTAAATTATGTATTTGTTGTTTTTCTGATTATTTCCTTTATTATTAATGTGGTTAACATAATTATATAAAGTGCTATCACCTCTAGCTAAAGCTCCGAACACCCTTAAAATTTGAAGCATAAACGGCAAAATTCAACAATTTACGTTATCATTTTGTATTGTGAGCAGTGATAAAGTTGTTCTTCCTTTTATTTTTTTGGAATTTTTCATCTTTCTTAAAATTTGTGATTTTGTTAAATATTTATCGGTACCTAAATATTGGAACTAATTAATTGTATATCCAGAGTTATATTTTTACTTTCATTTATATAAAAAAATTAAACAAATATTAATGTGTTAGATGTGGTAAAATTACATCCAAATATATATATATATATATATATATATATATGTATATATAACAGATTATAATACCATAACTTTATAGTCTTTTTATGAGATTGCCACCATTCGCAGCCACAGACGCAATTTTGTTAACCAATTGATGAATCTTTAACTAGTATTATTACTTTTATTTTATTTTGAAGATTTTTTCGGCTTCCTGTATTGATTATAAATTGCAATGATCTATGAAAGTATCATTCTGATGCATACAATCTTCATATAATTTATTTTTCCCTTTATCACGCCTTTATAATCGTTCATTTCATTAAGTGTTTAAGCCACATTAATGATATCCTTGGGACGCATTTCAGGGGAGATATAAATTATTTAATCCCTTATTTATTTTTTCTTTCCAGTGATGTCCAGAATTCCGAAAAGGATGAGTAAAAGTATTTTAAACGCAAATAGATGTGGAATTCAAAATCAGAAAATGTATTATACAGCATAATATTTCATTATAATACAGTTTTTTTAGCATTTTCTTCACCATGAATAAATAATAATCGACCGATATATTTTTCTCAAATCACTCATCCAAATGTAATGTTTTGGTATTTTATTATGTTTTTGATTCCATGTCCAGATTTTGGTGTTCTTGGGGAATGCGATATTTCAGGAGTGTTTGGTTCAGATCTCTAATGTGGACTTTTGAAATATTTGTAACATTTGAAGCCGAAAGCATGTTTGTGTATCTTGTGTTTTATATGAAGTTTAACCATGTATATTTTATTTTATTCCTTCCCAATTGTCATTCACACATGAAAAAATAATATATTGTTTTGTAAAAACAATGCATGTCTTTGTAATTTTACATCATGAAGTCCGAGTATTAGTACCTTGGATTGGTTACATATTAAAACTAAAAAATCAACTTTCTGAGTTAACTTACATTGAATGCTTCCTTTAAAATGGCAACAGGCATAAATATGCCTTGGAAAAAAACATCTAACTATATAAACCAAAAAAATGATAAATCTTCCTCTCTTCTTTGTAACATGAATAGCTTATATCATACTGAGTACTTTTCCCATGCATGAGTTACATAATTCCTAAATATTAACTTATTTTTAACAGTTTTTAGTACGACCTGAAAAAAAACCATCACTTGACAATAATGTATACCTATTTCTAAAGATATTAAGAAAAAGTTTTAAAAAAATGTTTTTCTTCAAACTTACCTATTATTCTTTTAGCTTATTTATATGGCTTTGGTATTATCAAATTCCTATACTATCAATTACCTACAGAACGTCGATAACGGCACGCATGCCNTATTTATATGGCTTTGGTATTATCAAATTCCTATACTATCAATTACCTACAGAACGTCGATAACGGCACGCATGCCAAAACAGAAGTAGGACAAAATAATTTGATACCTTTAGTGAAGAGAAGAGAAAAAAATTGTAAACTTACCTGTTTAAAGAACTTCATCATGCAGACACATGGGACGAGACGTACTTTAGCTAGTACACGTCAATTGGAAGGCAGAATTGTGCAAAGACTCGTGAATGTCACGTGTCTTCCGAACCACTCACGCAATAAACCAAGCTGATTAAACCATGCTGTGAAGGATACAAGAAGGACATCAAATAAGATAAATTCATGCGCTAACTTTTAAAGTTGAAAAGAAGGAAGAACAACGTGTGTTATTAATTACGTAAGTTAGTAAACCAGCTTGATATCTGGATGTTTTATAGGTCGCTGTGTATCGAGGTATCGAACATTGAACGAAATATATTACACATCAAATATTGCAATAAAACTACGATTATTTTAACACATAATAATTAAGAGAAAAAAAGATTAATACATAACTGAAAAAATTTAACATATTTTATTCACAATTGTAGCTTTCATATTTAAAACTTTAGAAGCACAAGAGATTAATCAAATTTTACGTGTCTTTACTTTGTTGTAGACTAGCACTAAACACGTCATAAGAAACAACATGTTACATTTAAAATAAGTTAAAATTATGAAGAAAAGCCCAGTTTTACAATAAATAAGGATAAAACCAATTTTTATTGCCCAAAAATGTGTGACAAAGTTGATTAAGATTACATATATATTTTGCCAGACAAAACNATAAAACCAATTTTTATTGCCCAAAAATGTGTGACAAAGTTGATTAAGATTACATATATATTTTGCCAGACAAAACAACTGCCGCAATATAAGTATTTAATATTACAAAAAAAGAAATGTTTGACTCACATTCATCTAAAAAGGAATTTGTTAATCCACGTAGTAAGGACGCAAAATCTGTAAACGTATGACACCAATACACGGCACAAACCATAAGTATATAAAATATTATTATTGAAGTTGTAATTATTTTGGCGCGTTGAGGGTAAAAGTTTAGTGTGCAACGGAAGTTGCGCGCGCACAGTGTAACGAAATTCGGCAGTGAACGTGGTAAGGGTATAGCCCAACGCGCTTGCGCGTATCGTCTAGCTATGTATAAACGCAAGGTACACAATATAACACGTGGTTATATCTAAAACCGACAGAAAATCAGCTCATGTAATAAGCAAAATAATTTCATTTATATTAGTAATTCATTGTGAATCATAAATAACACACACACACACACACACACACACACATATATATATATATATATATATATATGTGTGTGTGTTATTTATGAATTTTACTTACATTGTGCCGTGAAAAATATGTTAGTGACAAAAATTGTATAATAAAATATTGAAACTGTTTTCTACAATTTGAGGTTAACTTTTGTAAGTATTTAATTATGTTCTTTAATTAAACCTATATTAATTCTATTTAATGTCCTTCTTCGGTCATTTCATCGTGTTCCTACATACATAAATTATTTACATAGGTAACAAAATGTTATTTTAGTCATACCAAAGAAGTATAACCTTTAACGCGCGTACATAAGTACACGCACCCATGTTTTTTTTTCATATTGTTTTAATAAAAAGAAATAATTCCGTAATTCAAACTTAGCTCCACTTTTTTACTTTTGTGCATGAATCAGTATAAAATACATTCCAACTTTAGTATTTGCATGGACTTTCAAACCAAAAATGTTATTATGATACCGGTTAAAATAATATTATGCCAAATTTACATTTAGCTATAAGATACAGTATTTTGCAAGGATAAATTATAACTCTCATTTTTTATTATTTACACCTTGAAATAAAAAGCTTATTAAAAATTATGTAAGATATTTTCAAAACAAGAAATACGGGACGTACATAGACTTCAGCATTTTGTGTAAACACTAGGATTTCGTAAAGACATTTTTAAGGTACGATGACAAATTCTGCCCAACCAGAAAATCCCGAGTGATCCGTCTGATGTAACATATCACATTTGGAAATACTTTACCTGAAGTAAATATTCATGTTTGAGGACATGTTTATCGAAAGAGTTTAAGTGTAACTACCAGATACTTAGGTTACAAATAATGTTTGAAGAAATGTTCTAAATATTTAGAATTTTCATCAAATTAGTATTATGGTGACATTTCCAACACATCCCTCTCATTGTTACATGTCCTCCATGCAGGCATCCAGTGTATCTGCTGTATCTCATTTGGCAAATTTAAGTGTGATAATGTTGCTTTTCATATTGTTACGCGCAGACCTTATAACATGTTTTTTGTGTATGTGTTTCTCATATGTTTCTTTTTGTAATTCGACTTTTTCCATATCCCCGAGCCTATTTGTTTCTCGTGGGATTAAATGGAATATGGGCGATAAATAAATAAATAAATAAATTACTGACAGGTGGCCTGAACTGGCATCACCATTCCCCCGACCACCATCTGGAGGAATTGGCTGTGGCTATTGCATGAACTTCCTGGTAATCTCACGCTTCAGCGCAGACCGACTTGTGAAAAGGATCAGCAATAAGTGAGAACCATCTGGCAAAGTGTGAACAAACAGCGAGTGACAGTGTGAGTCTGTGGCGGACGACTGTGTCTGCGTTAGGGTCGGACGAGAGTGCGCGAGTGCTACGAAGGGTGAGGTATCCATCGAGTAGTGTGTAGCTGTGTACGGGAGCATTCGGGGTGCTTCACAACATTCCGGACAGTAAATNGTGAGGTATCCATCGAGTAGTGTGTAGCTGTGTACGGGAGCATTCGGGGTGCTTCACAACATTCCGGACAGTAAAGACTGGTGTTATCTGAACCAAAACAAAGTGGGACTGAATGGACTAATGATCCATACTTTATTGTAAATACTGGAAATGTTACAAAAGGTGTTAGAAAACTGTTTATGAAGACTTGTTTTATTTGTTTGAACGGGTTTTTTTTATGTGAGGTGACAAACGATTTTATAAATATTGGTCATAAATATAAAATGATACACATTTTGTCAAAAANGTGAGGTATCCATCGAGTAGTGTGTAGCTGTGTACGGGAGCATTCGGGGTGCTTCACAACATTCCGGACAGTAAATACTGGTGTTATCTGAACCAAAACAAAGTGGGACTGAATGGACTAATGATCCATACTTTATTGTAAATACTGGAAATGTTACAAAAGGTGTTAGAAAACTGTTTATGAAGACTTGTTTTATTTGTTTGAACGGGTTTTTTTTATGTGAGGTGACAAACGATTTTATAAATATTGGTCATAAATATAAAATGATACACATTTTGTCAAAAATTTAAGTCTAGAATTTTCTTTCAAATGTTTGAAAATAAAAATAGGAAATTATTAACACACTTTTATTTAACTAAAACCTATATTCCTAAATAAATTAGCTAACCTCATAAGTAGTGTACATATGAACATTCTGGCACAGGATTCAAGATTCGTCTGCCATCTTGGATGGCATCACCACCTTTTCTATAATTTCGGTCGGACGGCAGCCATTTTGAGTCCTTGGCCTTGACTTTTACACCATCGCCATCATATTGTTTCTGTCAACCGTCTTATTTCCAGTCGCTATCTTGTGTCTGGTCGCCATCTTGTGTCTGGTCGCCATCTTGTGTCCAGTCCCATATTGTTTCCCCTTGCTATCTTATTCCTGGTCTTCATCTTGTTGCCCAATTACTTACCTTCGTTCGCCCCCACTATCTTGGATGCCATCTGCTGTTATTCTGCTCATCAGGGACCACTCGATTCTCGTTCACCAGAATATGTGCCATACCAAAGATGTGTTATTTGGCAATATCAAATAAGTGGAGTGCTCACCCGACAAAGTGAAATCAGCACATGCACCACAATCAGTACCACATGCACCACAATCAGCACCACAATAATCACAACAATCAGCACCACATGTACCACAATCAGAACTCATGCACCACAATCTGCACCACACACACCACAATCAGGAGTCATTAAGGAGTAATTTGTGGTTCAGGAGTGGTCAGTCTTGTGAGGTGTCGGTCTCGCATTAGTCAGTTGTATGGTGTAAGTGTGACCATGAGTTCAAGTTGAGCGGAGAACTTGTGTGGAAGAAAATGTTGATCATATAACAGCATGGTAATGTAATCAAGAAACTAGATAAAATGCCTTGATAAATGGAAGCATATAAATGCTTAAACTTCACTGAGAAAATATGTAAATAAGTGTGTGTATATATAGAGCAATAGCTAGGCCAAAGAGATACACCTATTGCAACTGTAGAAAAGGCTTCAGTTTTTTTATGCTGGAAAAATAAATGGAAAACCGTGTTGCTAATGTGGAAAGATCCCCAGCAAAAGCTGCCATGCTCGGTGACGAGAGAACCGCCTGTGCAAAGAGTCTTCTTTGCGCGATGAAGCACTATGACAATGGCCACACAGAGTTTATGCAAGGTGATACATTGAAGAACCAAGTCAAGAAATGCAATGCTTCGTATTTTGAGAGCCAGCAAGTGATGTAGTCAATACCCCCCGCTGCATCGGTGGGTACTGATTCGTAAGGCGATAATGACGAGACAGTTAGTGCTAAAGGCGGAATGAGTGCAGTAGAGTCGGTTATTGTAGAATGTACAAATGCAAGACTTTCGCCTGAAGTCGATGAAAAATCAAAATAAATGGTCGTCGGCTCTAAATACCGATGATGACCGTGCGAGCCCTTCAAAGAAAATTAAACTTAATATTGAGGATGAAACCCGAATAAACTTGAAGGCTACACATGAAAAAGGAGGAATGTCATATTTTCTACATTCTGAGATATTCTAATGTGTAGGTTAAAACCTTCAGTATAGTGTGTAGTAATACAGGTATATAGATGATTGCATATCTTCTTTTAAGCCTAACATCCTGGCATCCTACCAACATATATTTGACATAGTAGAACCAATTCGTATATGTTCATTAAAATACAAAGTAACGTAATTGCACATTTGTCAAGCAAATAATGGGAATGTCAGTTGTATTGCAACCCCAGACATAGTATTCTTAAAAATTCTAAACATCACCAAGCTGCGTCCATTGTTTCGCTGGATTTATTTGTCTCTCTAATCATGGCGAGGAAGGCCATCAATCAAGTATCTTTCCTCTGGTCCACAAAATTTCATAAGGACTTGAAAATCGGCCCATTTTTCTTTGGATATTGCGAGTAAACCTGAAGCAAAAAAGGAGGAGCATATAACAATTAGAATAACAGCTCGCAATATATCATGCATTTTGGAAAAGGAGGAAATATTTCATATAACTAGTCCACTTGCCGCCGTAAGATCTCTCTGGAAGAATGAACCCGGTGACAGATGTCGCTGGTAAGCATGATGTTGTTCTTGACATTTTACAACAAGTCACTCCCAGTGGCCATTGTAAGTGTCTCGGTATTCCATGAATCGTGAGTGCTCCAAGGAGGATATAAGTTCCCTCACAGGTCTTGTTTAAAATGCGCATACTTTTCGGTAGACTGGTGTAAAATAACTCGTCAATTGACGAATCATTGGTTGATCAAATTCTACAACATGGAATGGTGAGTGCTTACTTCGTGCACTTCTGAAATGATTCACTCAGTCGTCTGGAATTTCAGCTGGATATTTCTGATTGATTGGTGCCATATTTCTATCGCACCCTAGGTACGAGTGCCCACGAATGGTAAACACCATCTTCACAGAAACTAGGCGTTTGGCATTATGAAATACAAAGTGGAGAAATCGGAAAACAGTCCAGTTTTTGTTCTGTCCACGTGCATCTTCACAGGAGATTGTCAGATGTTTAATCTCTTTAGGCAATTCACAAGATATAAAATTATGCAAAATACACTTTATCTGCTGTTTTACGTGAAATTGTCTCTGGGTATGTATAGCAAATGGAAAGTCCATTTNAAATTATGCAAAATACACTTTATCTGCTGTTTTACGTGAAATTGTCTCTGGGTATGTATAGCAAATGGAAAGTCCACCAGAAAAAACATGTATGTTGAAAGTGAAGAGTGAAAGCAGTCTGTGGTAGTAGACTTCATTAGTCGATATACTAGGTAATATTTTTATTTTTTTTTTTGAAATCCGTGGCTATTGCTTCCTTAACTGATTATTTCTGTGATGCAAGCCTTGCAAGTCATTTTCTTGTATAAAACCCGTCAGCCTTTTTGGTATCGCAGATAAATATGATTTATTATTTGCATCTTCATCTATACTTATATTATAATTACAAAAGTTTGTTTATTTGTTTGTTTGTCCTTCTTTCACGTCGCAACAGAGAAATTGATCAACATGATTTTTTGCACAGAGATAGTTGGAGGGCCGTGAAGTAACATAGGCTAATTTTTATCCTGAGAAAATGTATCATTCCCTCGGGGAAATTCTTATTGGAAAATGAAAAAGTACACAAATGAAAGAAACAATGCAACATCAACAATGCAACGTCGCAACCGAGCACTAGATAGAAGTAATTTCTTGCACAGAAATAGTTGGAGGGCTGAAAGGTGATATGGCTACTTTTTATCGCGAGAAAATATTTCAAAAATTTACACAATATGTATTTTACTTTAATCATTTTATGTTAAACGATGTACCAATTGTAGTTTTAAAAATTGACAATAGATGGCGTTCAAATAGTTTCAATTGACCGCATTTTCTTTTTGTTTCCTTTGATTCGCTATTCGTTTTGGTTTAGTTGTTTAGGGATATTCGAATATTGTTGAATTTATTAGACTGGATTGACCTTTGGTACTGATTTCCACATTGAATTGGATCTGTTGGTTTCGTATTTGTTTTTGTTTACTTTTTTTACTGTTTTTTTGTTATTTAGTTTTTTATAGTCTGTTAAATAATAACATCGTTTCAAGAACAAGTGAAAAGATTTGCTTGATTGCAAGAATATTCAGAAGATGTCGAACTCAGAAGACAAGAGCAAGCACTGCGACAAGTTGCTTTGAAAGCCGCTGAATCGCCTGCTCAGATTCAGGAAAGGCTCGAAGAACAAACCGCACGCCAGGAACATCTCCGATTATAAGAGACTCCTCCCGATACTCAACTCCGTTGAGATGAACAGGCAGAGCGTCAAGCCGCTTTAAGAGCCACAGAAATACGTGAACAAACGCAGCTGCATTTAGATTAACATGCTGAGCGTCAAGCACTATTAAGAGCCTCCGAAACGCCTGTTCAGACCCAAATACGACTGGAAGAACAAGCAAAACGACAGTCTTCTTTAAGGGCATCCGAAACACCTGAACAGTCGCAGACGAGAAGAATCGCAAACGCGGAACTCCAAGCGGAACGTCGACGAGTTTTTCAAAGAAATACTTGGTCTGTATTTTATGACGCGGCATTTCATTGTGATCCCTTAATTGAATATAATAATCACAGACTTATTGTTATCGGACTCATGGACAAGTCGTGCCGGTTTTGTAGCGCTTTGAAATGGAAAGATGAGACCGCAGGGATGTGCTGTTCCAGCGGGAAAGTTTCCCTTCCTTTACTTGGTGAGCCAGAAAAGTCTCTGAAAACTCTCTTTTTGTATGGCGTTGATGAATCACTGCTCTTTTTTAATAGGATCAGAGTGTACAACTCATGTTTCCAAATTACATCTTTTGGAGTTGACAGAGAGATAATAATGCCCGGATTTTCGCAGTTTACTACTGTTCAAGGGCAAGTTTATCATAGAATAGGTACGCTTTTCCAGCTGTTAATGAACAGCATAAATTCTTGTAGGTACGTTTAATTTATAACGAAGAAATTCAAACAAACCGCCGCTGCCAATTTATTCAAGGAGTTGAAAAAGACACAGTGTTAAAAATTCAAAGAATTTTACATGAACACAACATCTTTATAAACACATTTAAAACCGCTTTAGAGAACCTGCCTCAAGAGGATTTTTAAGTAGTCATCCATGCTGGTCAGACTCCGCGTGGAGAGCATGAGAGGTGCTACAATGCACCTTTAATGAAATCGCTGCAGTGGTGAGCGGCGACCAGTTCTCGTCACGAGACATTGTCCGGCGAGCACATGACAATACTTTGACACGGGTAGCCGACACTCATAAGTTTTATGACGCCCTGCAATATCCGTTGATTTATAGCAAGGGACAAGAGGGATATAATTTTGAAATTCCACTCATTAATCCTATAACTAAACAGCCTGTTCGAACAAAAAACTTCGTGTATTGAATTTTATGCGTATCACATGATGTTGCGAGAGAATGATTTCAACCTCTTCCCGCGGTGCACACAACTTTTTCATCAATTTATGGTCGACATGTATATCAAAGAAGTAAGCGAACGCCTTCACAACATTTATTTAAATAAAAAAAAGCTGCGAGTTGAGAATTGCATATATCTGCAAAATGCTATTAATAGCGATGCTAATGTAAATCCCAGTGATTTAGGTAAAATGGTAATTCTTAAGTCTTCATTCGCCAACAGCCCCCGCTACCTGCACGAATACACGCATGATGCATTCGCCTATGTAGGGAGTTACAGAAGACCAGATCTTTTTGTCGCTTTCACTTGCAATCCCTCGTGGAAGGAAATTACAGAGGAGCTAATGCCCGTACAAAAAGCTTCTGACAGACACGATTCAGTAGCCAGAGGCTTTCGTTTAAAAGTACAAAATGAAATGAATGTTATGACGCAGGTACCGCCACAGTCGAGGACATGGTGGCTTATCTGGTCAGAGTTAATGTCCTCCAGGCACCGACTATAAGGTGCTTGGAGGTTGCGGGTATTATAATGAGGTAGACTATCACTGTTGTATTTTGAAGTACGAATATATTGTCTCGTATATATTCACAAATACACAACATCAAAACTTTCGAGGTGCTGTACTGTCATAATTTGTTTACTCGTATTCACGGGGCGAATTCGTGGTTGAGTGGGGCTTCTTTGGACGACGAATTCTATACTTAACTCAGC
>NQII01001831.1:231547-270098 GCA_002778355.1 Clitarchus hookeri
GGGGGTGTGAGGGGGTGATGGATGTGAACCAATATCGTGCTATAATCCCTAAACCGGCACGCGACAGTTATTACCAAAGGCGAAATACTCGGAGACGTACAGTGGTACATATATTCTATTGAGTGGCAAAAACGAGGGATGCCACATGTGCACATCCTAATATGGCTCAACGAGAAGCTGCGCCCCAATCAAAGAGACGACTTAATAAGCGCTGAGATTCCGGATCCAGCACAAGATATAGATTTGTACGACACTATAGTCCGAAACATGGTTCATGGTCCATGTGGTGTCCATAAAACAGCATTGCCTTGCATGAAAAGTGCGAAATGTACAAAAAAATATCCACGAACGCTACTAAAAGAAACAGTGCACAATGGCCAAGTCTACCCGTTATACAGACGCAGAGCACCAGAAGATGGTGGTAGGAAAGTCACTGTCAAGGTTCTCAGCGGGGCATTCGTAACCTAAGACAACAGCTGGATTGTGCCATATTCGCCCATTAAATGTAAAATGTTTAGTGCTCACATTAATATAGAAGCTCGCAGCTCGGTCCGCGGTATTAAATATTTATGCAAGTATATAAATAAAGGAAATAATCTGGCGATATTCATTCTCAGAAATAACGGTGGGGTGCAGCCCATTAAAGAAGTTCAGACCTTTCAAGTAGGGCGTTATGTCAGTAACAACAACGCAGCTTGGTGGCTCCTTGGTTTCACCTTACATGAGAGACATCCAACTGTTACTCATCTTGCTATGCACTTGGAAAACGGGGAGCGCGTGTACTTTAATGAGAATAACTTCTATGAAATGTTATCATCACCGCACAAGACCACACTAACAGCCTTTTTCCAGCTTTGTCAGACCAATTCTTTCGCAAAAACTTTGTTGTATGCTGAAGCGCCCGTTAGTACACTTGGAACACTTCAAGAAAGGAGTGGAAACTCCGCGTTCAAGGCACGCCAGTTGAAAATAGACCTGGAGTTAAATCATAAGATGCCCTCGGCCGTGTGAACTCCAACCATGCAAAAAATGTTCAATGTTTGTGTTTGCGTATGCTGCTGCACCACGTCCGGGGTCCAACAAGCCATAGCGACCTTAAAGCTGTCAGTGGTCAGGAATGCGCAACGTATAGAGAGGCATGTGAAGCTCTGCGTCTGATAGAGAATGATAATCATTTGGACGAAACCATGGAGGAAGCCGTGCAGTGCCGGTCACCAGCCAAAATAAGGAAACTATATGCAACCCTCATATCATCTTGCGGCATTAGCAAACCCCAACAGTTGTGGGATAAGTACAAAGAGTATATGGCGGAAGAAATTTTGTAACGGCTACAGCAGACACACGCGGACATGACATTTAATGAATACATATATCAAGAAGCCCTTCCAAAAATTGAAGATAAAATAATGGCAATTGTGGGGTAAAAGTTAAGCGATTTCAGTATGATATTAGCCCTCCACGATCAGACGCATGTGACTTAAGAGACAACATTGTTCGAGAGTTAAACTATGATGTCCCAGCGTTGGAGCAGCAAGTGACCGAAATGATGTCCCTGTTATTACCGGAGCATAGACACGTGTCTTATCAAGTGTTACGTCAAGTGGAGTCAGGAAATGGTGCACTCTTCTTTCTATATGCCCCTGGTGGAACGGGAAAAACATTTTTGTTAAATTTATTTCTGGCTCATATAAGAAAATACAAATAAATTACTGTAGACGTGGCTTCTTCCGGCATAGCCTCTACACTACTGAACGGGGGCTGTACCGCGCATTCCGTGTTAAAGTTGCCTCTGAATCTTTCTCAGGAAGTCACCCATATGCAATTTTAGTAAAAATTAGCGCTCGGGGTACAGTGCTGCGTCAATGTTAGTTGTAAGTGTGGGACGAAAGCACAATGTCACACAAAAAGCGATAGAGGCCCTAAACCAAACTCTACAGGATATACGAAACAATACAGACATTATGGGAGGAATTTTTGTATTACTGGCTGGTGACTTCCGCCAAACTGTGCCAGTGATTCAGAGGGGCACACCTGCAGATGAAATCAAAGCCTGTCTCAAGTCTTCAAGCTTATAGGCAAATGTCAAGAAATTCAGTTTGACGACAAATATGAGAGTGCAGCTCTACAATGACGTTGATACAGGACATTATGCTAATAAACTATTGAAAATTGGAGATGGGCGGTTAGAAACAGATGCAAATGGCTTCCTGTCAATAATGGGGAATTTTAGTAATTGGATGCCGAGCGGTCCGGAACTTATTACTAACGTTTACCCAGATCTACGAAGAAATATAAATGACCACCAGTGGCTATATAAAAGAGCGATTCTAGCACCAAAAAATTGCATCGTTAATAAAATTAATATTATAATTTTGAAAGAGGAACAAGGAGACACAACGGAGCATTTGACAGTAGACACAGTCATGGACACAGAACAGAGCACTTCATATCCTGTAGAGTTTCTGAATTCTTCAGAAATGTCAGGTTTGCCCTCACATAAGCTCCAATTAAAATTAGGCGTTCCGGTCATGCTTATGTGAATTTTAGATGCACTGCGATTATGTAATGGGACGAAGCTTCGCGTCACACAACTTAGGCGGAACATAATTGGGACCACTATTTGGACAGGAGTAGGAAATGGCGGGAACGTATCATCCCCCGGATCCCTATAATCCCCACAGATCTCCCGTTCCAATTCAAAGGGTTGTAATTCCCTCTCAAGCTAAGTTTTGTTATTACAATAAACAAAGCGCAAGGGCAAACATTACAGGTAGTGGGTGTGCACTTGGAAAAACCGTGCTTCTCTCATGGCCAGCTCTATGTCGCATGTTCGCGTGTGCCCAATGTCCAAAATCTCCACTTCTTAGCGTCAGATGGAAAGACTTACGACGTCGTGTATAATAGCGTCCTCTGTTCTGTGTTTATGATCAGTGTCTGTCTACTAAAAAATACCGTTATTTCTCCTTAATGTCTGTTAGTATAACCACGCGAGCGAAGCCGCGGGTAAAAACTAGTATGTTATAATAATATGTTATCACACACAAACATAACCAGTACAAATGTTAGTATGCGAAATAGCTGAGACAGGTAACAGTGTTGCTATAAGGCATTGTTGCCACACACACAATAGTTGTGTTACCACCTATACAAACTGACATTTCCCTTTCTTCCATTGTTTGATAGCGACATTCCCATTTTTTTTATGTGTGCATGATTTATTCAGTGATGTTTCCTTTTTCTTTTATTTGACAAGATCTCCAGTGATTCTAATGCCATCATATACACATTGGTAGTGTTTTTCAATGTTCGCCTTTCGTTGACATTTCCCTTTTATCCAATGTACCCTTCACTTGTTATTAGACTCAGACATTTGATCGTTTTGCAAAAAGATGGAGAATTAATACACATTGACAATATCTTCTATCATTAGTGAACTAAAGGATTGGTGTTATATGAATTGAGACACTCGGCTACTATCCATGATCTGCAAACATCTGAGACATGTAAAGATTGAATTTATGAAATCACTAGAAAGATAGTATGTATACAAAAAGTAAACAAATTAATATTATGTTTACACAACAATGGGAGTTTAACTTCTTATACAGTCCATTCTGCTTCTCTGAGAGACATTAATTCTGTGGTGTATACAATCAATTGCGAGTCTATTTTAGATAAAATTTATGCGAGCATGTGCAGGAGGAGGTATATGGTAGGATCTGTAGTATTATGCCTTACTCGGGACGATTAAAATCGACTGAGTTCTATAAGGCGAACGAATGAAATGAGGGGAATATTTTTGAGGAATGTTTCGGACTAGTTGGTTGGCCTGGTCAGTTACCTTGGCAAGTTAGTATGAACATTTGATTTAGTCAGCTGTGGTAGAAATGTTTTGCGATGATTTTGTGCGTAAAGGTACGTTACGAGACTTTTATTAGAGACTTTTTTCCGAGATTGTTCATTAAAGTTGTTTTATAGGTGAGTGGTATGGCAGGAGTCTGTCTTGGGTGGTGTCATTCTCGGGTGGAGTCAATTTTGGGTAGCGTTAGTCTTGGGTAGAGTCAATTTTGGGTTAGTTAATCTTAGGTAGAGTCAGCTTTGGGTGAAGTTAGTCATGGGTAGAGTCAATATTGGGTGGAATTAAGTCTTGTGTAGAACAATATTGGGTGGAGTTAGTCCCCTGTGTGCACATGCATGGACTCTGTAGCTGATATATAAGTGTATGAGCTGTGCATAGACGAAGATTAATTCTTTTTAGTGATTTTGTAGTAATGTATTTTTAAAATTTTATTTTAAATTAAATAATTTATTTTTAATGCTATATCGTAACCATGATGTAATTAATTTACTTCGTTAAAAAAAATGCCATAATGCAAATATTAATTTATTTTAATTTATCTAATCACTGTGGTTGTAAAGGGCTTTAACAATGTAAATACATAAACACCTGAAGCTCTAATTGAAGCTTGCAAAATGAATTTCACGATCCTGCATCCTAGGTGTTCATAAACTATATTCGTCTACCTATATGCCTGTACACATTCTCTTGTTTACGAGCCGACATGTAAAAAATTATGTTCGCTGCATAATTATTAAAAACTTTTATAAAAAAATTACGTGTTCTTAGGCACATATGATGAAAACCCCGACTGAGAATAACAACTTGTTTTTAATACATTGCTTGCCTTTAAATAAATTAAACAAAAATAGCTCTAATATACTAGTTTTCATAAGCCATATATACATTGAGTGAAAAGAAACATAACAAAATGTTTAATACATTAAAGATTTGTGTACCTATACAAAGGAATGGCAGCATCTTTATTTGGATGTCTAACACATAACATTTTAGCATTACTCGTCATGGCCACTTATGTAGCTATATGCTCCGCCTTCATAGCTCAGGGCAGAGTGGCCGACTTCTATTCGGAGGGTCGGGAGTTCGCGTCCCGATTCCTACACAGCAGATTTTAGTTCACATGTCGCGCCCATGTAAACTGTGAATTTCTCATCAAGTCGGTCTAATATCAGCTCGTCAACCATCACAAACACACCCTGTCAAACATCACATATGCTATGTCCAACGGCAAATAAATCAATCAATATGTCAATAAAGTGAACTTAAAAAAAGTGCTTAGAATATCCTACTTGTGTTCAAGAGTTTGTGGTTTAAAATAGTTATACTCCTGTGAAATCTTTTTCTTATTTTAAATGTTCCCATCTGTCATGGGAAAAAGCAAAATTTCTATTATTGAAATTTTATAAACAAATTTTGCACAAAAAATAAATTTTCGATACATTTATATATTGACATTTTCAAACATTCGATGTGATACATTTTAATAAAATAATTTTAATTATGTATAAATGCATTGATTCTTAGATGACATCGTTTTATGATTATTTTTGACAAGGCTGGCAAACCATCTGCCTCGCGAGAGCAGTGTAGGTAGAATGGTCAGTGGGAAAGGTGAAGGGTGAATGGGGGTGTTCGATGCTTCTCGTGACGGTTAGAAGTCGAGCGGGGCAGAGGTATGAGCAAGGGAATTTTTTTACTTTTCTCGATTTAAAATTAATAGCCAGGATGTGGGGGGGGGGGTATTTAGTAAGGATGGTGTGGTGAGTGTGCGGTTAACATTATATGTTCCTCAATGTTTAAAATAAAATTTTCAATTTTTTGGATTATTCTTGATATAGTAATAATTGCCATGGTGTTGTCTGGAGAGGGGGTGAGGTGAAGGTGATGGGATGAACAAGATGTAAGGTGTAGTGACATTATATGTTCCTCGATTTTTTATAATTATTTTTTATATTATTTGTGATTTTGTATTATTCGGGTGGTTATTTTGAGTGGTTGGCCGGAGGGGGGGGGGAGGTGGTAAGTTTTGCAGTGTGAGTGTGATATTAACGTTATATGTTCCTTGATTTTTAGAAGAATTGTTTTTATTGTTTGCAATTTTCTATAATTTTGTGTGTGGGTAGGTGTGCTATGAATATACTACATTTAAAACCATACTTCCCTAACTAACTCGGCGGTTTAGTGGTCTAAGACGTACCATGCTTGCGACCCAAGGGCCAGCAGTTCGACCCCACACTCTTCCAGACGATATATTGACCTCTGAAAAAATTAAGTAGCAGTGTCCCTATTAGCCAACTCCAGAACCAACATAGTGGCCCAGCGAGAGCGACGCCAGCGCCCCTAGCAGGCGGTAATTGAACAAAGAACAAGTGTATGCAAGATGGAGGTCTATGGTGGCCCACTCTAGCAGCAATAAACAACATGGCCGACACCAGCACCCCTAGCATGTGATAAGGAAACTACAGCTGATGGCATCCAAGATGGTGGACGAACAAGAGAGAATAGAAGTGGGAGATAGTAATAAGAGAGAGGAAATATGAAATAACAGAGCATGAAAAAACCAAGATGGAATAACAGAGCATGAAAAAACCAAGATGAAATGACAAAGAATGAAGTGTAAAGTTCTAGAAACAATATGGTGGAAAGGTATAGGTTAAGGATACAAAATGGCCACTGACCAACAAGAAAGACAGAGCAGGAGGTGATGTCTTCCTAGATGGCAGACGAATCCTGAATCCTACTCACGATTCATCTGCAAAAAGGGACATATGCACACTACTCTCACAGACGTTGAAAAATTGTAACACATGTGTCAGAAGTGGGATGGAGTCATTATAAATAACTAATTGTTATACAAATATGATTGTACTGTACGCTTTTATTAATTAGAGTAAAATAGTAATAACGGAAGTAGTTCACAGAAACATAAATTGAGTTCTGAATGCTAACAAGAAAAATGGCATCAGATATCAAAGCACACCATGCTTTTTTTAATGATTGGGTAGCCAGATTAATAGTTTTGACGAAAATGTAAATAGTAAATAAATAGTACAAATAATAATGTACACATATTAGTAGTGTTAGTGAACTAGTAGGCAATAAAATATTGTTTTCCGAATGTAGTGGATAGGAAAATAGACAGTGTAAGAGAAGTGGTCAACAAACTGGACAATAAACTAGACAGTGTGACTCATAAAGTAGATGAAAATTAGACAGTGTTAACTAAAATGATTTACGAAATGTAGTATGCATTAGCATGAGAGTAAGTATTTCAATTTACTGTGTTGACAAGAAAGTTTATGGAATGAGTAAAAGAATGGACGGTGTGAAGTGTAAGGTCGATCAGGGGAACCACTGCAGGAGCTGTCGCATGACATCGTAAGGCTGTCCCATTTTCTATGGAGGGGTGATCCGGCAAGGCAGACGATACCATCGCAGTAGGGGTCCACACTTAACCGACACAGAGGTGCGGCAAGCTGTTTGCCTGGCTGTACCTCACAACATGCAGCATACTCTGGCCACACACTCGAATTTGAGTCAGCGAGACAGACATCAGTGCCCCTATGTCGAGTGTGGTAAGTGATGCTAAGCATAGACGATGTTGACAGCAACAAGAAAACATTGAAGCAGATGCAGACGTCAATAAGGGGTATCGTTTTTTGGCTCCACTGCAACAGAGCCTCGCCATCCCGCAACCAAAACGTCCTGAGTATTGGTCATGTGGACAGACAGGGCACCCAAAATTCAACTGCCCTCAACAACAGCAGCAACATCATCAGTACCTGTGAAGCACGCAGCGAGGCGCAGGTGAGAGCGCAACCTCTTCGGAAAACTTGTATACACCGATCTTGAGTTGCAAATGTTGGTAATTATTGGAGAGAGAGCCCCAATTTTCTTGCAGGTTCGTTTGATGAAACAGGGCTTCGATATCATAGTGGTGGATGGGATACTTAATTATGTTTCTCACCAGATGATCGTTGACACAGAGGTTACTATAGCGGTAGAAAGACCTGACATCCTCGAGCATAAACCACCCTCCTTTTCTCTCTATAAAGTAACGTCGATACAAAGTGTGCGGACATGCGTGTTGTGTTAGCATTTCGGTATAATACAATTGTAGGTAAATCTGATTGTGGACACGAACATAACTACGAATGTCCTTTATGTGTCGATCATGGTTTACGACAGGCGTCTGTTTCTTTGGTGGCTGTAGTAACTGCAGGTCATATGCGTCACAGTGGTGACACAGACTACCGATATTTACGTCGGTTATATCTCAGCAAGAATTGGGTTTAGGAACCATCAACCACTTCCATTATTAATAATTGTGCACCTATTTTATATGCGGTAAGGGAGCAATATATGTTCCTTTTAAATAAATATAACTTTGTGTTGAAAGAGGTACTTTCATTCTTTACAGCAGTGTTTTTAAACTCTCAATTTGTGAGACACTTGCATGGGAACAATCCTGTGGAAACAGTTTGGCAATATGTTGTTCAGTCACCGTATTATTTAGGGTCGCGGCTTTATATATATATATATATATATATATATTTATATATATATAACTGCAGCTTCTGATTGCAGCAGCCATATGCTACATTAAGAGAAAATTTTTTACAGTTGTCATATAATAATAGCATTATGATTATGGGCGATTTGACACATCGGGACCTGGTAACAGAGCCGGAGCCTGCCGCCACCATCTTGCAATTCCCCTTTTCCCTTTTACACTAAAAATTTCACCTTTTCCATATATATTTTCCTTTTTCTTCTCACAATTTCCCGTTTTTCTCTTAAAAAAAGCATTGATCACACCGGCTGCAAAAACCAGCCACAGAAAGGCAATTTTCAGCCAATTCGGAGGTTTTGGGAGGCTCGCTTCTCGAGGGCCATATTGGTTTTATAGTCATAGGGTATACCAAATCGATAAACGGGATCCAGGATCGGAATCACACTTAACCATCAGCCATCTTGGTTCTGTCAACTGTTTTAACTGCAATGTTGGATGTCAGTGACCTTGACATCGCCCCATAACGTTGACCCCAGTGACCTTTGACCTTAAACAAAAAATCCCCAAATATCCTTTAAAAAAATATCCACAAATATTTATTAAAAAATTAGAGGGGCCGAGGGGCTGGAACCGACTAGTCATCATGATATGGTGTCACCAAACCACCATGTAAAACCCAGGTAACCTTGACCTTGACACAAGATCTTGACCCTATAACTGTGACCTTGGAATACCTTGAAAACAAAAACTCGAGAAAAAATTTAAATTTTATTTAAAAACTACAAAATTTTTTTTCCAAATTTACACTTTTGGAGGTTTCCTCAGCGCTATGTCCAGCAGACGACCGACCCTCGCCAATGTTCCTCATTCGTTTATTACTCATGCTCGTTCGAACTACCACCAATTTTTCTCATTGTATTAACATTCCCCTCCCAAACCCCTCAACATTGATTATTCTGTCGAATGTAATGCATCTACCATATTCATTTTTTAGTTTGTAATTTTTTTTTTTTACTATTTCATTGCCTAGGCAATGCTAGTGTATTCATTATCGATTTCGCAGCCAGAGGAACTGTAAATTTAGCCAAATTTATGGTTGTTGTCGACCTTGCCCTTGACCCCAATTACTCAGAAAACGAAAAATTAAGGAAAACCACAATCCATGCAATTGACCATTACTAGCTGGTCACAACAAGGACCCATACCGACTAATCATACTAGCCAATGACTGACTCCACCTAACACTAACTCCACCCAAGACTGGTTCCTGGCGAGATTGACTGAGCACAAGACTAGCTCCTGGAGAGACCAGTTCCTGTATAACTGACTAGAACAACCGGCAAAACCAACCTATCATACCACCCGCATATACAAACGATGATGAACAATCTCGAAAAAAAAATCTCTAATAAGAGTCTCATAGCTGACATCTTCACACAAAATCTTTACAAAATTTTCGCCAAACATTTCTAACACAGCTGACTATACCGATGGTCATACTAACTTACCAAGTCAACTGACCAGGCCAACCAACTAGTTACGAAACATTCTTCAGAAATATTCCTCTCATTTAATTCGTTCGTCATGTAGAACTCCTTATTTTTAAACGACTCGAGTAAGACGTAACACTTAATATCAATTCATAGTCCTCCTCCTGCGCATGCTCACATAAATGTTATCTAAAACAGACTCTTGCAATCGATTGTTTTCACAACTGAATTGATATATCTTTTAGAGAAGTAGAAGGAACTGTTTAAGAAATTAAACACACATTAATATGTATATATAAATTGTATTTATTTAATTATTTTATACACTCTATCTTCCTGATTATTTTGTACATTATAAATTTAAATTTCTCATACGTTTGTAAATCATAGATAGTAGACAACAGGCTCATCCGATGTAATGCCANTACATTATAAATTTAAATTTCTCATACGTTTGTAAATCATAGATAGTAGACAACAGGCTCATCCGATGTAATGCCAATCCTTCATTTCATCGATGATTGAAGATATCTCAACAATGTGTGAGAGATTCCCGCGTTTTTGCAGGTCAACGAAATATGTGAATCTACCAACAAGTTCATTCGTGTTTTTGGAGAATATGTAACCAGAGTTCNTTTTTGCAGGTCAACGAAATATGTGAATCTACCAACAAGTTCATTCGTGTTTTTGGAGAATATGTAACCAGAGTTCTTGACGCCTTCTGCTTTCTTCGCATCACCTGTCGAAGAAACTCGTTGATTAAATGTGTGAGAACATCACGGGAAACATCATCCTTCTCATCAGATACTTCATCAAAACTGTCACCATAGTCACTATCATCAATGATGTCTTCGTGATCGTCTTCACCTCCTGTTTCATCCTCAATATCAAGTTTACTTTCTTTGTAAGAGTTAAATGGTTATCATCAGTTATTGAACCAGTAAATCAGTAGTATCTTTGCAGGAGTCAGTCCACAGCAGTCTGTCGGCTGGAGTCAGACTGCAAGAGTCAGTTGGCAAGAGTCAGTCTGCAAGAGTCAGTCTGCAAGAGTCAGTCGGCAGGAGTAAAATGTATGAATTCATGCATGCTTGAAGACGATGCAAGTCAATAACGATGTGAAATCGACTATGTCCTGTACGACTACATGCATACCTTCAATGACGGCCCAAAAATTACATGGAAAACAATGCTGTTACTGTCTCAATTCCTTCAGTAAAACTTGCAATGCGTGGCGACATGAAAAGAGTGACCGTTTTAAGATCCCATCTCGTGTGATTATTAGCTGCAAAAACTGTCCTAGGCATTTCACTCGATATTATATCTTAAATAAACACATCAAGGCTGATAAAAGTAGTGATTTTTCGCCCATTGAGAAACAGCATTTGATGACTTTGTTACCTCCTGTTAATATACTAGATAAAATGTTCGCAGATGACGAGGAAAATCGCATGATGAACCATCATGACAATGGCCACATGCAGTTTATGCAAGGTGATATAATACAGGAACACATCAAGATCTGCAAGGGTTTGTCTACTTGGAGCCAGTAACTGATGTCGCTAGCACCTCCTGCTACATTGATGGGTAGTGTTTCCGCAGACGATTATGACGAGACAGTTAANAGTAACTGATGTCGCTAGCACCTCCTGCTACATTGATGGGTAGTGTTTCCGCAGACGATTATGACGAGACAGTTAATGCTAATGACGGAATGAGAGACTTACAAGATATGATTGAGTTGGTATGTGTGGAATGCACACTTGCAAGGCGTTCGTGTGAAGTTGACGAACTTCGAAATAAATAGTGTTCAGCTTCAAACACTGATGATGACCAAGAAACTCCTACAAAAAAAATTCACTTGATATTGTGGAGTACACAGTAGGTGAAGATGATCATGAAGAAAGCATTGCTGGTAATGACTATGGTGTCAGTGTTGATGAAGTATTTGATGAGAAGGATGATGATTCCCTCGAAGTTGTCACACATTTCACCAGCGAGTTTCCTNCAGTGTTGATGAAGTATTTGATGAGAAGGATGATGATTCCCTCGAAGTTGTCACACATTTCACCAGCGAGTTTCCTGCGACAGGTGATTCGAAGAAGGCAGAAAGCGTCGAGAACGCTTGTTACATATTTCCTGACGACCCGAATGAGCGTGTTGATAGACTCAGATATTTGATTGTCCTGCGAAAACGCGGGGATCTCTTGCGCATTGTTGAGATGTCTTCAGTCATCGATTAACTGAAGGATCGGCATTACATCAGATAAGCCTGTTGTATTCTATCCATGATTTACAGATATCTAAGGAAATGTAAATAGGGAATATACATAATAATATGATATATAGAATGGATAAAATAACTAAGTAAATTAAATTAATATATACATAATAATATGACTTTAATTTCTTAAACAGCCCATTTATCTTCTCTAAAAGACTTATTAATTCAGTGGTGTAAAAAATCAATTGCGAGAGTCTGTTTAAGATAACATTTATGTGAGCATGAGCAGGAGGAGTGATATGGTTTGATCTGAAGTATTATGTCTTACTCGAATCGTTCAAAATGGATGAGTTCTATATGGCGAACAAAAGATATTAGGGGAATATTTTTTACGAATGTTTCGCTACTAGTTGGTTGGCCTGGTCAGTTGGCTTGGTAAGTTTGTACGACCTTTGGTATGGTCAACTGTGTTAGAAATGTTTGGCGAAGATTTTGTGAAGATTTTGTATGAAGAGGTTAGATACGAGACTCTATTAGACACTTTTTTCAAGATTGTCCATCATCGTTTGTAGAAGTGGGTGGTATGGCGGTTTGGTCTTAACGGTTGTTCTAGTCAATTTTGCAGGAACTGTTCAGCCGTTGGCTAGTATAAGTAGGAGGTATGGGTTCTTTTGGTGACCAGCTAGTAATGATCAATTGCATTGTCTGTGATTTTTCTCGATTTTTCGAGTTCTATGTAATTGGGGTCTAGGGTAAGGTCGACAACAACAAACTTGGTGGCTAAACCGACAACTCATCTGGTGGCGAAATCGATAATTAATACGCTAAATTCACATAGGTGATAGAAAAGTAAAAAAATTACAAACTTAAAAATTGATATGGTGGGTGCAGTGTATTTGACAGAATGAGAAATGGTGTTGGGAAGAGGAGGAGAATGTTAATGCAATGAGAAACATTGGTGGCAGGTCGAACGAGCATGAGAAATCAACCAATGAGAAACATTGGCTAGGGTCAGTCGTCTGCTGGACATGGTGCTGAGGGGACCTCTGTAAATATAAGTTTCTTTATAAATTGTTTTAACGGTTTTTATAAATTTTTAATAAATTTTTTTTTTTTTTAGTTTTTATTTTTAAGGTTATCCAATTTTATGGTGGTGGTCACAGGTCAAGGTTAAGGTCTATGATATATTATATTGTGGTTGGGTGACATCATAACTTGGTGGCTGGTCGGTTCCAGTCCCTCGTCCTCTCTAATTCCGAGCATAAATAATTTTTTTATAAATATTTGGGGCTTTTTTATTTTTTGGGATTTTTGGGAATTTTTGTTCAAGGTCAAAGGTCACTGAGGTCAAGGTCAAAGGTTGAGTTAGAGGTCAAGGTCACCAACATCCAAAATTGCTGTTAAAACAGCTGACAGAACCAAAATGGCTGATGTTTAGCTGACTCCGATCCTGGATCCTTCTTATCGATTTGGCATACCCTAACCCTATAAAACCTATATGAATGCCACTGCTCTGCCTTCAAAAAGCGAGACTTACAAAACCCCCGAATTGGCTGATAATTGCCTTTTTGCGACTCGTTTTTGCAGCTGGGGAGATCGGTACCTTTTTGACGGAAAAATAGGACATTTCGAGGGGAAAAAATGACATTTTAAGGGTGATGGGGAAATTTTTAGGGGGAAAGTGGAAATTTGATCTGACATTTTGTCGAATTTGAGTGAATGAAGGAAAAATTTGAGGGTAAAGGGAAATTCCAAAATGGCGGTGGCGTGCTTTGTCTCTGGTCCCAGGTCCCGATGTGCCAAATCCGCCATTATCATTCTACGAATAATGTTGCGTGCCAAATTTTTTTTTACGGTACTATTAAATTAATAGCCCGCAGCATGTTTCGTTTCTGGCTCTATCTCTCTTTTTCTCTCTCTCTCTCNTTTACGGTACTATTAAATTAATAGCCCGCAGCATGTTTCGTTTCTGGCTCTATCTCTCTTTTTCTCTCTCTCTCTCTCTCTATCACTCTCTCTCTCTCTCTATCTCTCTCATAACTTGTCGTGTGAAATAAAATCTAATGCAAAAAATTATAAAAACTTCTTAAATTTTGGAATTTTTTTTTTTATGCAAAATATTTGCTTCAGATAAACTTTGCATTGATACACAAATAAGTAATTGTGGAACATATTCAAAAATTCACTCTTTAATTTCCTTTTTTACAATATTCGGTAGAACTCAACTACTGCATAATCACCGAGCATGTTTGACCTTGCTGAGTTAGCATGCCTCACTTTATTAAGGACACTCGTGAATTAGATCCCGACCATATCCGATTCCAAATTTGTTCCAAAGTGAAGTTTTCTTCTTTTCCTATTTATTCCATTAAAGTACTAGTTTATTCTTCAATATTAATTTTTTATCATTTTAACATCAAAGTCTGCCTCTATTCATAAAAGGATTAAATATAGTTGCTCTTATTATTATATATATGTGAGTAAAGCTACAAGTAGTTAGAAATAGTATGTTTAATGCCAGCTTCGTGATACGGATTCACGGATTCCCCAAACCTGGTTATAAAAACATCATCAAGCTTTAAAAACTTTTTTTTCCAAATTTTTTATTTAATTTTAATGTTTAAATGATGTTATTATTCAAATGTTTTAAAAAAATATTTTTTTTAACATTTAAAAAGATAAAAAAAATTAATCAATAAAAAAATATTTCTTCAACATACCATGACGACCATGTTTGTTTTACTATATAGCTACAGGCACACTATTATATTGTGAGTGTAATATATGCGCTGGTGTTTCCTTTATATGTATACATTAAAAAAATATATTATTTAATAGCACTAATTAATTTCTTATGTTTAGTTCATTATTATTCATATAAATGTAGTAATCACTCGTTGTAGTATCTCAGATGTGCATAATGTAAAGTACAGTATGAACTTGACACTTGTGTTTATAACTCGTTTTCTTTACAAAATTCTTCCACCGTAAAAAATAAGCGTGTAAAAAAATTTGTTCTTTAGTAACACTAAATATTTTCTCAGGTGCACAAAATGGATATTAAAGCACATGTGTGTAATATGTGCTGGTTGGTGTGTGTGTATAACGTGTACAGTATTACATGTTTTTTTAATATTTCATATGAAATTATTAAATATTTTTTCAGTGTAGCGTATGTTAAAAAAAACAAGGTCTACTAATCACCTGTNACATGTTTTTTTAATATTTCATATGAAATTATTAAATATTTTTTCAGTGTAGCGTATGTTAAAAAAAACAAGGTCTACTAATCACCTGTGGCCTCAGCCAGCAGATAAACAAGAGCAGCTCCAAGCCAACAGACATTTAATTTAATGGAGTGTCCCAGATATGGGAGGCATTAAGTTATCGGGACGGTGTTAAAAAATATTTCCAGACACAGGAGGCGTTAAGTTATCGGGACGGTGTTAAAAAATATTTCCAGACACAGGAGGCGTTAAGTTATCGGGACACCATTAATAATTATTATGTCCTGACAAAACAACACGTGTGCCCACTTCCAAAGAGGCAGGTTGTATCCTAGTCTCTCTATCCTTTAAAAAATATTTTTAACTAAGTATTTAAGAGTTTTACATAACAAAGCTCAAAAGAAATTTCATAAATAATGCTGATTAACTGACTTGCATGTCAGTGCAATGGAGAACGTGCCGCAGCAAACCACGCTTCCTGCCCAGATCACTGGTGTTGACCAAGATGAGACGAACAGCTTCAAATCATGCCATGGAAAGTTATTACCAGGGACCGCGCGATTTATAATAGTAGGGCCAAATCATTTCTGTAAGACATGCATGCTCCTCGGCCTTCTAGAGGAACCCAACGTTCTTCCATTGGAAAATATTTACCTATACTCAAAATCACTACACCAGCCGAAGTACTTGCGACTATCACAAATACTACAAGCCATTTCCAGAATCGGTTATTTTCCATTTCGCGACATTGAAGCGATCGTACAGCCAAGCAAAGCCTTACGGAACTCTATATTTATTTCCGACGATGTTGCATGCGAGAAAGCGACGATAATGCAGAAATATTTTAGCATGGGACGTCATGTAGCTGTGGATTCTATTTACCTATGTCAAACATATTCACGAATGCCTAAACAGCTTCTACATCACAACGTTTATTACCTAGTCCCATTTTGTATGGACGACATGAATTTACGTAATGTTTACTCTGACCATGTTAATAGTGATATGAAGTTTGACAGATTTAAAGAAATGTGTTCGCGTTGCTGGAGCAAACTTCACAGTTTCCTAGTGATAGCAAAAGATTTTCCACTTGATAAGGGGCAGTACTGTAGTGGTT
Organism: Clitarchus hookeri; assembly: GCA_002778355.1. Taxonomy (NCBI): domain Eukaryota; kingdom Metazoa; phylum Arthropoda; class Insecta; order Phasmatodea; family Phasmatidae; genus Clitarchus; species Clitarchus hookeri. Next base: position 247,975 of record NQII01001831.1, read on the forward strand.
TTGATCAGTTAATCATTGATCATCAGTGAAGTATGAGTTACTCCGTATCCAAGTTCGGCCAAAGCTGTCTGAAGCGGGCGCAGGTAATCTGTATCATATCTACCAACGATATAAATTGCAGTTTCGGAGGAAAATGATCAAAGAATTTAGGCAATGCTAAACATGATGGTGATGCTGCAAATGTATCCTTTGTACACAGCATTACGTCGGAAGCGTTGCGGCCAGTGACAACACTTCAAACTAGTATCGAGATGCATCTGCGCACATTATTGTCAGGTATGACACGAATCACAGCCTTAGAGACTGCGCTTAGTGTTATGGGATAGCGTATAGCCAGCAGAGTTCATACGACCATGACAAGTGAATTACATCCATTGACCGAAGACATTAAAAAACTATCAGTGTTCGGTGGGAAACTCGCAACTGCGGAAGGATGACTATTTGATACTAATATACTTACCACAAACATGGATTTATGACTTAATACATTAATAGAAAATGTTTCCCAACTGACGCCTTTACTAGCGGGGACGCAATCCAAGCAGTGGAAGGTAGGCTGTCAGGCAACACGAATGTACTGTCTAACAAAATGGAGGCCCAGCTTCACAAATTATCCGAAGATGTACTGATACTGAACGCATTAGTAGGTAGTGTCGCAGCCGTACAGAAGAAAATCACATATGTGGGAGAGCAAGTTAGCGCGAGAANCTGAACGCATTAGTAGGTAGTGTCGCAGCCGTACAGAAGAAAATCACATATGTGGGAGAGCAAGTTAGCGCGAGAGTTCTAGCAGGCCTCACCACCATACTTAACAAGTACCTCAAAGTAAAGACCGAGAGTAACATAAATAAGAAGCTGGAATCTAACCTCATTGCTATGGAGGGTCGTCTGTTCGCCAACACGAACATACTGTCTACTATTCAATGATTTACAAAAAGTCGGTGCGATAGGCGGTAAAGTTTTAGCTATGGAGAAGAAAATTAACGATGTAGGCGAGCANCTGAACGCATTAGTAGGTAGTGTCGCAGCCGTACAGAAGAAAATCACATATGTGGGAGAGCAAGTTAGCGCGAGAATTCTAGCAGGCCTCACCACCATACTTAACAAGTACCTCAAAGTAAAGACCGAGAGTAACATAAATAAGAAGCTGGAATCTAACCTCATTGCTATGGAGGGTCGTCTGTTCGCCAACACGAACATACTGTCTACTATTCGATGATTTACAAAAAGTCGGTGCGATAGGCGGTAAAGTTTTAGCTATGGAGAAGAAAATTAACGATGTAGGCGAGCAAGTTAGCGCTCTCGTAGCTAAACTAGACAGTCACCTTAATGACAAGGCTACTCTGGATGTAAAAAGTAAGACGTTAGAATCGAACCTAGATCTTGTCAGTGCGTTGTCTGTTACAGTGTCAAAACATTTTCAGACTTTAACTAATAACATGCGAAGCATGGTGGGAAGCAAGCTACCTGCAGTGGAAGCACAGCTTGAAGATTTAGGCAAATGTGTATTATAGATCACTTACGACCCTTGCGGCAACAGTAAGAGATAATTTGTGTGTAGCGAACGAGACTGCAGGTAAGCTAAGTGGTGTGGATGCGAAGCTCACAGCAGTCAAACAGACCGTTGGTAAGGGGTTTGCAAGCCTCTCCACAAAACTAGACGAGCAAATTAATACATCTGGCAAAGGTGTAGGTGTGCTAAACACACTATGTGTGCAGTTGGAGAGTGTAGGTAGCTTGGGAAACAAAATCTGCACAATTTTTGAGGGAATGACAAATAAATTTACTACAAATATGCTCGAATAATATTATAGCCATAACCAAAGTTTGAGTGTGCAACTGGCAGATTTTGAGGAACTTATCCGACACAGGATCGTTCGAAATTTAAATGATTTCCACACAGGCTATGAAAAATGGCAGCATTGCTAGCACATATGTACTGCCGTTCTCAAACAACTCAATATGTTGGAGGATAAAATAGTAAATCTGATTGTGCATAGAGCCGTTGTCTAATATATAAAGTACATGCATTTAACTTTAATTGTTAATATAATGTCTGCAGCTGTGGTGGAATTACGCTGAGCTATTACAAGTGTGTGTGGCCAGTATCCGCAGGCGTAATGAGCACATTTGGAATGTGATTCCATACTGGAATAAGGTTTTCAGTCAATCACATCTCGACTGGATGCACTAAATAAACAGTCTATTCCCACTGACGTGAAGATTGACGAGGATGCCAAATTAAAGCCAATTTCAGAGGACGATGTTTTTTTGGTCGCATTAAAACATAAAAAGGACAGTTCTCACTCAACCACTGATCGTAATTATTTAACTTCTTATATGGCTCGTTCTAACTACGATATTTACGGCATTTACAGGAGGAATAAAAAAAGGTATCTGGGAAATAAGCTAATATTTTTCTACCTTATGATAAGATACAGATCGATAATGAATTAATACGAGGGTCTCTGGGTCTCTACGAACTACTATTTAAGTTTAGACCTGGCGAATACTCGCGAGAAGCTCTTAACCAATATTAAAAATTGCTTTCTATCATGAGCGCACATTTAACAGATAATGACGCATCTGGCAACACATATAAAGATGAATTACACCCAAAATTCGACATTGTGTAGAGCTGTTTCCAGACGTTGGGATATCTAGCGGCTCGGGACTGAGTTCAAAACTTGATTGTAGCAGTCAGCTGGAGTATGTTTACTGGGACGATGTAAACGAGTTAGTAGCACGTGTACATCTAATCATTGCATCAACAGGCCGGAAATAATTCACAAGAGATTGTGAATATTGTGGAAGGATTACGTGAAGGTGGGTATGTGAACTGATAAAATATCTTGTGCAGCAATCGAAGCTGAGCTGCACCGACCAGCACAAAGAAATTACATTAGAAGGAATGTACTTTTATTTGGACTTTGTGACCAATATCAGGCTGACCTGGTGGAAATGATTCCTTATGCTTCTGTGAATAGAGGCTATAGATACCTGTTTACAGTAATAGATTGTTATTGTAAATATGTGTGGCGTGTCCCCATAAGATGTAAGACGGGAAGTTGTGTTGCCAGGGCTATGAAAACGGTTTTAAATGACAAGGGATCGCCGAGAAAAATTCAAACAGACTTAGTCGAGGAATTCGTCAATAAACCTTTCTGTTCACTAATGAAACAGAATAACATTAACCATTACAGTATCTTTAGTGAGAAAAAAGCGTCTATAGAAGAACGGTTTAACAGAACTCTGAAAAATCGTATGTGGCATGAATTATCGGCGAGAGGAAGTTATACTTAGCTGGGTATGTTAACTCGTTTGATTAGCAATTACAATAAGAGAATACATAGGACAATTCTTATGCGGCCGGTAGATGTTAAAGACGACTCGCTGCTGTCAACCGTGTTAAAACATTCGATTTGTTGTATATTCTAGGAAACAGAAAGCAAAGGTAGGTGATTATGTGCGCATTTTGCATCTTAAAAATCTGTTCTCTAAGGTATAAAAGCCTAGCTGGTCTGTTGAAGTATTTCGTGTTGCAAAGATTTGGCATTACAAGCCACGAACCTATCAGTTTGTAGATTTGAATGGGGAGCAGGTGAAAGGGTCATTTTACGAGCAAGAAATACTGTTAACAAAATTTTCCGACACTTATTTCGTCGAAAAAGTGATACGGACTAAAGGTGACAGGGCATTTGTCCAGTGGGTGGGATTTCACCCACATCACAACAGTTGGGTTCTCAAATCAGAACTTAGTAAAATTTTATGTTATAAAAAAAGAAGGGAACAAGTGCTAGGTGAACTGTCTGAAAAGCTTGCACGCACACCAGAGCGGGGATGTTAACAGCAGTAATCAGTCCGCGCATGCCAAGGAGCTGTGGGTTGGGGGAAGGATAAGCACTAAGTTGTCTGTGCATGCCGTATCGGTGGAAGGAGACATGCTGGGGGAAGCAAAACAGCTATGGCTGCCACCGCTCTGGGAGGAAAAACAACAACCTGGAAGCGAGACCGTCGGTCAACAGCCAGACGAGAGGACAGCGCTTTATTGTAAGACATCACACACACTGGCCAGCCCAAGTTCGAATCCATTCACAGACCATATAAAATAGGTATGCTATAAACCTTAACAGTTAGTTTCATGTTATGCATCGCGGGGATAGGGCTATCAAGAAAGGAGACAGTCTGGTAAATTCATTAATAAATAAGCTTCCATTTGAAGCTCATATACCCGGATACAAATTTTGTGGGCATGGCACATGTCTGGCTCGAAGACTAGAGACAGGAGACGTGCCTATAAATGATCTAGACACTGCGTGCAAACAACAAGACATTGCGTATGCTAATAGTAATAATTTGAAAGACCGACACGCTGCAGACATTGTTCTTGCGAATACGGCCAAAGCAATAATCGGTTCAGCCAACTCTAAGCTCGGCGAATGCCTGGCCGCTTGGGGCGTTTCCAAAATAATGAGGTCCAAAGTTAAAAGAGGGATGGGAATAAAGTTTGGAAGGAAGAAACGTACTCGCAGGAAGGCTAAACGCGGAGGGATTCTACCGTTCATATTACCAGCCCTAGGAGTGTTGGGTAGTCTAATTAGAGGCGCTAGTGGTATTGCGCGAGCCGTGAATAGTGCTAAATATGAGAATAATTGCTTACCTGAACAATTATGTCATAATGAAAAAATGGACAATATTGCCAGCGTAAAAAAAAGACGGGAAAGGTCTGTACTTGTGCCCGTACTGCGGTGGGGGCATAAAATTTTGGCAGCGAAAGAGGATGTCTTAAGTGAACTGTAATCCCATTCATTAACAAATATGGATTAGCGTAACTTTTCACGAAAATAAAAAATACATAATGCCCGGTGTGTTTTCATGCTTGTCAAATTGCCACAGCGCTCGAGACAGGTATAATATGGCATAGTAAATTTAGATACGAGTTCGGGGCCTGGGACTCACTTTACCGTCTATAAAAAGAATGGGAATGTAGTACAATATTACGATAGCTACGAGAATTTAAGGGCCCTGCCCGAATTGAAAAAATATTTTAAAGGTACTGGAATTTATTACAACCGCAAGACAGAACAGCGTCCGCGGGACTGGAACTTTGGTTACTCGTGCTCGTGTTTTCTCGTTACTTAATGTCAACGCAATATTGCTAAGGTATCAGTCATGTCGCTTACTCTGAAAGTGACAGGTAATACCTCGGAATTAAGGTCCGTGCATTTTCCACCACTAAGCCTGACAGGCGGCTGGTCTGTAGCCGTGATAGATTTTCAAACATATTTTTCAGTACCAAACATTAATGAACATAATGGCACGTTCCAATATGTAAAGGGAGACAGTAAGATATGAGAGATAGGCATTCCCACTGGTTAGTATGAGATTGAGGACATCGGCGAGGATTTGAAACGAGAACTGGGACAGGACGTTATCTTAGCATAACGAGGAAATTCTAGTACTCTGCACAGCGAGATGTGTTGTACAGTGCAGGTAGACTTTACACAAAACGATACTCTCGCAGCCATTCTAGGTTTTTAAAATGCTAAATACAAGGCAAATAAAACTCACGAATCTACCCTACCTATAAATATCTTCCCTGTGAATGTTATCAGAATAAATTAAAATTTATTTAGCGAGTCGTTTCTCATTGGTAAACCAAGCCAGACATTACATGGATTCTCTGCAAACCTCCCACCGGGATTTAAACTATTGAGAGTCCCAACAACACCCATTTATTTGCCGGTCATGGCAGAGAACGTACAGGAAGTAATCGTTTCCATAGTAGACCAAGAATGTCGTTTGATTATTTTTTGAGGTGAGGAAATAACAGTGTGTTTGCATTTGCGGAAAGATGGGACTGAAAATTAAGCATGCGAAAGCCATAAATGGAACTTATCACGTAACACCTAAAGTCAGAATGAGGCAGGCACGCAGTCCACTACCATCTGAAAACGCTTGTTTCCTTACAAGATTAGTAGTAACGATTAAGAGCAAGTATGGACATGGAAATCTTAAACATAGGAGTGCCGGTAGGATACAAAGATGCAAAAACAAAGGCAGAAATCCACACTTACTCCCCATATCTTCTAGGCCCGTACGTGGCCTCGTCAGAGGTACGGATTCCCGTGCAAAACCACGATATTTACACAGCACGTGCAATTCTTATTTGCGCTTTTGGGGTCCACTAACAAGGGCTGGTAATGCTCTTCCAGCAATGACTAAAATCATTAAAAACGGTATACTTCACATGATTAATAGAATCTCCTATAAATTGAATGAGTGCGAAGTAGATGCAACTCGTGATGTTGGAATCACAGCAACCAACAATAATTACCTTTCATTAATGCATAACCAACTGGCTCGGGAATCGAAGAAGACTTGAAGGTTCCTGTCTATGCAAACTGTAAATTTGAAGTGTGTATTCTCCTGGCAATGCTGTTAGGGTTCGCGGAAGACTACAGGCATGTGATTATTAATTCCAAGCAGGAGATAGTTATGCAAAAAGCCAACACTCAAATGAATGCACTCCAGGACACCAGTGAAGAAGTTGTTACACTCTCAATATTTTCTATTGACTGGTCACTACCGCACGTGCAAGTAAACATGTCAGAACATGTAAAATTTTTGAAATATGCAGAAAAAGGAAGGAATGTACACATAGTGTTTCGTACTTGGAGATTACAAACATATCCTAGTGGGCCGAGCTCTGTAAGCGTAAATTGTGACGTGAAAACTAGTTTCACAAGCGATAATCCAAGATATACAATTGTAGCGTTTCAGACAGGTTAACAGAATGTGCTCAATAAGAATTGTTCGAAATTCGATCACGTAAATATTAACAACTTAAAAACTTTCTTAAACTCCGAGGCCTACCCATATGGAGATTTAAATATTGATTTCGCAAATGGTGCATATATGGTACCGTACCAAATGTAGGCTGACTATTAACGCTCGTACTATGGTCAAACACAAGCTCCCGCTCCGGAACCGAACATGTTCATGGACATGGCACCCCTACTAGTGTTTGACATTAGCAAACAAGTTGAACGCTTAAAATCTGGGTTTGTAGACTGCAGGATTGATATAACTGCCGCAGAGAATTTCCCGGGCTTCACCCAGGCCTATGCCTTAATACTTCACGACAGAATAGTCATGTATAATGTGAGTGACAGAGTAGTTAGAATACTAATGTCAGTTACAACTATAGTCCATAATCTCTCCAACGGCTATAATGAACGTGAACATTCAGGTTTGTGTCTCGCAGTAGGGTTTTATTATTAAATGTATTTGTATAGTGTATGTTGACAGCCGCATAGAGACGCTTATATCCCGACCGCCATGTCCATGGCATGAGCTGGACGTGGAAAGCAAAGTAACTCATATCTGGCTGGAAAAATTATATCACTGTCTCAATTGGAGTGAGGGAGATTTGTAATACGAGAAAGCACGCAAAGTACTTTTCTCTGTGTTAAATGAGAATGGTACATTCTTTGTAGCTGGGCTGGAGTTGAAGCGACATTTAAGCAATTATTGTGCCACTAAAATAAAACTCTGTGATCTACAAACTGAGTGTGAGTGTCCGTCATTTAGAAGGTTGAGAGAAAAATATAAAAAACATCTAGAACATGAATGTGATGTATATAGACATAAACTTGTATGCCCTCACCTTAATGTGCTTTTGATAAAGACATGACACCTTTTAGACTATATCAGAGGTCAAAATTTTTTAAAAACACCTCTTGCCATTATAATTATCAAGGCCGACGAGGAGGGGAAATATTGTACTGATATTCTGCTAATCAGGGATGTCTAATCGCCAATCTAACTGGGATCATACCGTATAAGCCGCTGTCATAGCTAGTCATCGGCAAGTTGTACGTCGCATCAGATTTNCTAGTCATCGGCAAGTTGTACGTCGCATCAGATTTTTGCCGCACCAAGACAGCATACAGTAAATGTATGACATGTATGTTAGATGATGAGTTGCGCATCCGACTGCCTACACGTTACGTCCAACTCATATCAGATGACGATATGGTTAAGCTTAATGCCACAACAGTACGATTCAGCTATGCCGGCATCAAGTGTGTTGACAATGGGAAGGTCGATGCATGTAGTAGAACTTTCTTAAGAACATGTAACATGGTTGCACACGATTCCTATCTTATTGCGTGTGTAACTTTTTAAAATCACGAGGCTCTTAGTAGTAATTTTATAACTTGGCATGTTCTTCAACCCACTTGTCATGTATGAGGGCGAAGTCACGGTAGGATACAGGCGTGTGCACTTCAAACCACCCGGCCAACCATTGCAGGTAGAATCTTGTAACGGTCTTGAACACTGGGCATGTCGTGCGAAAGATAATAGTTTTCTCTCAGTACCATATAATGTAATGTCATGAGCTGTGTATCACCTAAGACCTGAAATGAAGCTGCCTTGCTCACTCAGTACTATTTAAGCACAAGCAGAAGAAGAGTAAATACACCAGGTTTGGTTTACTCATGCAATTACATATGAAATTTTCAATGCTAATGGTGTAATTACCCGCTGGACCAAGTGCTGTACTGGCGACCGCCATACTACATACATGAACAGAGGTAAAATTATGTGGAGGACAATGTGTTCACCGTTAACATGCGAGGTGTACCTGGCTACAATATAAGATGAGCAACAAGTAGAGCTGCAGTAGTCATCAGTGTTTCGTTGAGAAGAGAACTAACGTAATGTGTAATACGTTTAACATACGTAACTGTGTAGAATTTCTGCCGGAAGGTATCAACATGTACGATAAATACTTTACCGGATATAGAAGAGTCGTGTTTAAACCAGAGGTTGAATGCGAGCAAGTACAAATATGCGACTCTGAAAATCATTTTTGCGGTTATCAGGGTACCTGCGATAACTTTTATTATGATATTCTACCCTGCTACAAGTCTGACCAGTGTGCCATTTACAATCTCCGACCCAAGGGTTAGCTACCTGAAAATGGACGTATTCTCGCAGTATGTACTGAATGTGAAGATNCATTTACAATCTCCGACCCAAGGGTTAGCTACCTGAAAATGGACGTATTCTCGCAGTATGTACTGAATGTGAAGATATTACAGAACTGGGCACCGAGAACAAAACGGTGCACTTTACCTTGCGAGAAGTTGTTACTGGATCAACGTACTGCTGGGCCGAAGAATTTACAGACCAAATACATACGAGCACGCTGGAAGAATGGGGCAGCACCTACGTTCTACCCTTCGCTGCTAAAGTATGTTGTGTCTTCAATTGAAACTGTATATAAGTGAATGTTAATAAAGCAGNTACGTTCTACCCTTCGCTGCTAAAGTATGTTGTGTCTTCAATTGAAACTGTATATAAGTGAATGTTAATAAAGCAGTTACAACAACATGAACGTTGAAGCAGACAGCAGCATGGTAGCTGAGGGTGAAATAACATGTCACAGCAAGTGTAAATTTTGTCAGGTAATATACATAATTTATGCACGTATTCGTCGGTTATTGATCAAATAGCTCTGAAGTAATGTCAACGCAGTGTAGATGCTATATAAATCCCATGTTTTCCTACCAGTCGACACTAGTGAGCTCAAGATGAACGTACCATTTCACCCAGAGACAGCCTACAGCAGTGTAATGCCTGGTAACAGCAGCATAACCTATGTATGTGATGGCGAGACCGCTGACGAGCCAAGAACGTACAGCGAACAGTGTGATGGTATAGCGCATTGGCTGCTTGCCCACAACCCAACATCGTACAAGCACTGTCAGCAGATGGTCGAATGTAATATTCTTGGTAGGTGTGTCGTTAACTATATGCGAACAGACACTCCCCTGCCATGTAGTTCGGATGAGGTGATAACTCATGCTTTATTGCACGATGCGATAAGAGTTCACCTCCTCAAGACCCTTTGGTGCTCGCTGAACCTACAGTTCCTGCCAACTCTGCTACTGTAATTGACATTACTAAGGAGGACGTCCAGCTGCCGGCCGTCAAACGTAAGAAGCCTGCTGCTGTCAAATCTATNTACTAAGGAGGACGTCCAGCTGCCGGCCGTCAAACGTAAGAAGCCTGCTGCTGTCAAATCTATGCCAGCTGTCAATTCCTTGGTAGTAAAAGCTGTTCCTCATCGCAGAACGTCATGTAAGAAGATGCGAACCACCGCCTGTCTGAATTGCGGCAATTTATCGCTTCAGGATGTATGCAAATTAACAGTTGCCAGTAGAAAGACATTACTGCAACAAATTTTCACTACTCTCCTTTCGAAAGTATAGTTAAAAAAAAATTTTATGTAATTTTTAAACAACATTTTCTTTATAATATTTCAAATATGCATCTTATTTTGTGTGGTTTTAATTGAATATATATTGCTTATGTTCATAAATTCTGTGTTTTTGTATTAATTGAAAAATATTTTATATTTACTTGTGGTAATTTTAGTATAGGGATATCTTGATGTGAAAACAAAAAAAAAAAATTGTGTGTATAAATATTTTCTTGGACTAATAATGTGTAGTTTTGAAAAAATGTATATATTTGCTTGTATTTAAAGGGACTATCTATATGTGTTAAGTGTTTTAATTGCAGAAAGAGTATACGTGTAATACAGCATGTATTTCTTAATCAAAAACAATATACATATAATATATATGTTAATATATATGTGTTCGGAAACTATCTGTGTTCTTATTTCTGTTGGATGACAAGCACACATACATATCCCAAACAAAACATGCTAGTATATTAAAAGCACAGTTCACATTCTTTTGTTCTAGAATATATATCTTTGTGAGATGATAAAAATACTAACAGGTGTACTTTAATATAAAGACATTACACACACCTCTTAAGGGTTAACGTTATGTGAATATTAAAAGAAATAATGTTACTGTAATTATGTTACAGTTTTAACATATAACTATGATGGAGTACTCGCAGTAGGTAAAATTCCATATATTATGTGAATATTAAAAGAAATAATGTTACTGTAATTATGTTACAGTTTTAACATATAACTATGATGGAGTACTCGCAGTAGGTAAAATTCCATATATTATGTGAATATTAAAAGAAATAATGTTACTGTAATTATGTTACAGTTTTAACATATAACTATGATGGAGTACTCGCAGTAGGTAAAATTCCATATATTATGTGAATATTAAAAGAAATAATGTTACTGTAATTATGTTACAGTTTTAACATATAACTATGATGGAGTACTCGCAGTAGGTAAAATTCCATATATTATGTGAATATTAAAAGAAATAATATTACTGTAATTATGTTACAGTTTTAACATATAACTATGATGGAGTACTCGCAGTAGGTAAAATTCCATATATTTGAAATGTAAAGGGGCTGGGGAAGAGAGATGTTTAGGATTTTAGCCAGAGACGGTCCATCCTACAGATGTCCTGGACGGTGTTAGATAACACTTGTTTTGCCGTCCTAATACCCTCTCCAAATTACACTCCTTTGGGAAGCGGTGTATATACCTCTCCTATATTCCTAAACATTCAATCGTGTATGGACCGCTGAGCTCTTTGTGTATTGCTATATGTCCAGGGTCCTCATGGTTTCAGCTATAATACCTACCATGCTCTGCTTGTTAGCTATAATCGTCCGATGTCAGTATCAGACTGATATCTGCAATTGATACTTTATACAACATCTCTCCTCTTTAGAGGTAAGTGTGAATCATCTGTTGGTAAGTATTATAGGTAGGGGGTTTCTATGCGAAGATGTTCAGTATTAAAGAAAATAGCGTAGTTTGTTTTCGGCTATAAATTTAACATAATGGTATCGGTGTTCACGCACACCACTTCCCAGCAGTCATTAATTGTTTATTTTACATGTAGCATATTTCTGTTTGTTGTTGTCAGGCCAGCACATATAGATAATTACAACTTGAAGCGTTTTTAACGTGTAGGACGCCTTGAACTGCCGTATAGCAGTGTATACATTCAGTTGCTCACACATCATATAGTCTCTCGCTGGTCCTTACAGCTAGTCGATTTCATATTGACATGCGGATACTCACCATACAAAGCATGAAGCATGGCTATCCCGAAGAAATTTTATCATTCTATTTAAATATAACATCACTCCTGGGTTCGAGCCCTGGTGAACTGACTTTTCGATTTAGTTTTGTTCTATACATGTTTATACACTGTGGCGACAAAATTCATGCGATACCTCCTAATATCGCGTCGGACCTCCTTTTGCCCTTCGAAGTGCAGTAACTCGATGTCACATGGACTCAACAAGTCGTTGGAAGTCCTCGGCAGTAATATTGAGCCATACCTCTATAGATGTCCATAATTGCGAAAGTGTTGCCAGTGCAGGAGTTTATGCACGAACTGACTTCTCGAATACGTCCCATAAATGTTCGATGGGATTCATGTAGGGCGATCTTGGTGGCCAAATCATTCACTGGATTTGTCCAGAATGTTCTTCAATCCAATCGCATACAGTTGTGGCCCGGTGACATGGCCCATTGTCATCCATAAAAATTCCATCGTTTTTTGCGTACATGAAGTCCATGAATGGCTGCAAATGGTCTCCAAGTAGCTGAACATAACCATTTCCAGTCAATGATCAGTTCAGTTTGACCAGAGGACCCAGTCCATTCCATGTAAAAACAGAGCACACCATTATGGAGCCACCACCAGCTTGCACAGTTCCTTGTTGACAACTTGGGTACATGGATTCATGGGGTCTGCGCCACACTCGAACCCTACCATCAGCTCTTGCCAACTGAAATCGGAACTCATCTGACCAAGCCACGTTTTTCCAGTCGTCTAGGGGCCAACCAATATTGCAATGAGCCCAGGAGAGGCGCTGCATGTCAACCTCTCAGCCGGCGAAACGAGCGAAAGTGACAAGAAAAAAAGCCACCCCATCGTGTTGTGGCTCTTGAGAGCAACTCGTATTGATTCGTAGAGGTTGCAAGAGCGTTCAGAGGCATAATAAAAACTTACAACTCCGAGAATACCTCGAGGGTAGCCATATACATTTGCGATTACCTTGAGGCAATTAACCGGAATATCATTGGCCAACTAGAGCAGGAAATCCAGACACAGGAGGCGGTCAAGTTTAATATATTTCTCGAGTGCGTATATGATAAACCAGAACCTCACAAGGACAAGGAGGATCGTCATGCCTTTAATACAGAAAACATGCATCTCTTTAACATAGCCGATGTAGAGGTGGCTGTGTCGGCTGCCATTGCCAAATATGCGTGGAGTAGACTGACTATATGGGGAAGGGTAGCAGCTGGACTCTCACTGCTGTGAAACGAGTCAATTTACGCTTAAACAATCTCGACCCTCTTAGAGTGTCCTCGTATATTCCCCTTGCCTGTAGGTTTAGCGGAGAAATGGGCGATCATCAACCCGCACAACGCTGACCTGCAGTGCTTTAAATGGGCAATACTGGCACGCTTTGTAGAGGGGGGCATCCGCAGCATGTTAACTGGCAGTACTTTGGGCTGGAGGCATGCTTCGATTTTTCTACCATAAATTTTCCCAACCCTCTATACCAAATACCGGCTTTTGAGAATGCTAATCGAAGGGTCAGCGGGAACATAGATGCACTCGATGAGAATATGTAAGTAGTGCCGATACTGGTGACAGATGACAGACTGGACCAGTACTTTGATTTGCTGCTGCTCACCATAGCGGAGGACCAGAACTCGCACTGTTGTTACATGTAAAATATCTCGCGACTGGTACACTCCCAGGTGACATCACACACTCAGCATTTAGATATATGTAAACATTGTTTCAAAGGATTTGATAATCAACCATGTGTGATGGGGCTGACAGGTCTGAAACTCTGGCTGAGAACAGGAGGTATTGCAATGACCATACAACTGTTCGCGCCGACATGCTGCAGCCGGACAGGTGTGGCAGGCTGCTTGTGCTCAAATTCTAAAATTCCCAGAAAGGTGATAATGTACATATCGTAGTATATGCAGACTTCGAGGCAATGCTGGTATCTGTGCAAATGTGTCAACCACACCCGGACGCGTCCTACACATATAGGTACCAAAAACACGAGCTCTATTCTTATTGCATTTACGTTAAGGTTGATTGATACATTATTCCCGCCTATAGACAACCAGTCTACCCCCGGGTGTAACTGTTTACATGGGCGAAGGTGCGTCGAAACACTTTATGGAAGAGGTGGTTAGGATAGGTATCCTGGTTAAAGACATATATAGTCAGTCTGAACCTTTGTGAGCACTAATGCATAAGGAACAGGTTGCCTATGCTCTAGCCACTACCTGCTGTCTTTGTTCTGACATGTTCACCTGCAACAACCATAAGGTGCCTGACCATGATCATTTTACTGGCAGTTTTATCAGGCCGTCATGTAAAAACTACAACAAGCTTTGTCGCTGCCCCCAGAGACTGCCGATACTCTTCCATAACATAACGAATGATGCCAATTTCATAATTAAAAAACTTGGCTATGATTTCCAGGACATATTTATTATTCCTCATAGCAAGGAGAAACTCATAACCTTCAGTAATAGTTTGGGTGACAAGTTCAGTATACAGTTCATCGATACATATAGATTCATGTCTGCCAGGCTGGAAACGCTCGCTGAGAATCTGCTGTCCAGAGATTTCCACACTACATCTCGCTTCTTCGCGGTAGAGCCCAAGCAAGAGCTGGTAACCTGGAAAGTTGTCTTCCCCTACAATTATGTTAGCTCGTGGGAGAAGCTTGCCAAGCCATGGTTACCTGCTATAGAGTCATTGTATAATAGGCCTGCGGGGGGGGGGGACATTAGTACCAAGGACTACCAGCACGCACAAACGATCTGGGATGTTTTCGGCTGTCACACCCTCCGGGACTATTCAGAGCTCTACCTGAAAATGGACATGTTGATTCTTTGCGAAATCTTCGAGAATTTCCAGGGGCTCTGTCGACCCACATACAGTCTCGAATGTGTGCGCTCCCGGGTTCTCGTTTGATGCAATGTTGTGCAAGACGCAGGTGGAATTAGACGTGTTTTGCGACTATGATATGCACATGTTTTTTGAGGCTGGTATCCGGGGAGGGGTGACTCAATGTATTAAGCAGCACGTGGTTGCCAACAGTAGGCATATATCAGACTCATACAATGCCGACAAGCCATCTACCTACCTGCAGTATGTAGATGCCAATAACTTATACAGGTTGGCAATTTCTCTGCTGCTCCCATATGGCGGTTTCGAATGTACCAGCCCAAACATCGATGTGATGAGTGTGCAGGACGATGGAAATGTCGGCTACATACTGCAGGTAGACGTTTAACACCCTCACGCTCTTCACGAAGAGAATATGGATCTTCCATTCTTGCCAGTGAGCGAGTGTCCCCCGGGGTCCAAACATACAAAACTCATGACGACCCTGGAGAGCAAGCTTCATTTTATTGTAAGTTACGTTAATTTGAAGCAAGCATTGGGTCATGGGTTACGGCTGAAGGCTGTTCACCGAGTCCTTCATTTCCTGCAGAAGCCGTGGCTGAAGCCTTACATAGATTTCAATACTGCGAACCGCCAGGCAGCTACGAACACTTTCGAGAAGGACTTTTACAAGTTAATGAATAACAAAATGTACTGCAAACTAATGCAGAATAAGCGCACACAACAGTGTATGGAACTATTGTGTGTAGAGAAGTTCGGGCGAAGAAGCTCAGCGCAAAGCCTGCTTTCACATGCAGGACTATTTACGATAAGACATTGTCCCTGGTCAAATTACGCGAAGAGGGCATTGTGTTTGACAAGCCCATATACACTGTGTTTGCCATACTCGACCTGTCAAAAACACTCATGTATCGATTTTACTACGATGTAATGCGAGCATGGTATGTGGGCAGTGTGAACTTCTTTTACATGGAAACTGATAGCCTAGTAATGGAAATCGCCTGCCCTGACTTTTACAGTGAACTCGCCTTAGACCCGGTGCTCATGTCGGAGTTCGACACCAGCGGCTACCCGACCGCTCATCTTTCTTACTCGCCCTACAAATTCTAAGGTGTTTGGGAAGTTCAAGGACGAGTGTGCGGTTAACGAGATGATTGAGTTTGTCGCGTTGAGGGCGAAACTGTATGCGTACTGCTGCCTAAATATGGTAGGGAAACGCGCGAAGTGGATACAAATGTGCATGGTTGAAATGACGATAACGTTTGACGATTATTGGTGCATCCTTTTGGCCCAGCGCTGCATGAGAGTGCAGGTCACTGGTATTAGGTCGTACTACCACGAAGTTTACACAAAACAATCAAACAAACTGGCTCTTTCGTGGATGGACGACAACAGACAAGTCCAGGATGATGGCATGCATACCATCCCTTATGGTTATCAGGCCTAATAAAAAACAGTTCTGGGTCAGGCCTACATAGTTATGTATACCGCCAAGGAGAGTGCTTTTTCTCCCAGCGTGTACGGGAGCACTTACAAGCGTTGTCGTATTCCGCTTGTCACATACATTGCTGAGGGTTTTGGTAGCCATATTTCTCGATAAGCATACTGTAGCATGTGCAAGTGTTGCAGGATTGTCAGGTATGCTGACTGATAGTCTACTGTAGCTCTTTCAAGAAGCAAGTTCCTAACATTGTCAGGTAAATTATCAGTGTTTTATTTCCTGCAGTATACTCGAGCCCTTGCCAGACCGGATGGTTTGACAGGTATACTATTTATTGGCACTCGCAGTCTTATACAGTGTACTGTAGCTCATGCAAGAGTTGCAATCTTCTCCTTGCCAGGTAACATGCTGGAGCGCATGCAAGCGTACATCTTACTTGCCAGGCATGTTACCAGCACGACATGTACATGGTTTTTCTCTCGGAGGTATACTGGAGCACATGCAAGTAGTAGTCTCACCAGGTATACCACTCATGCATTCCTTTCTTCCCACATATATTTCATGCTAATGTGTGCATGGTTTCAGCTTGTCGTGCATTTGTAAGTATTATTCTGTAGCTCACGCTACTGTCATGTATGTATCTATCTCTCTTGTGCGTGTGTTTCAATCACACACACACTGTCCCTAACCTTATGTCACACATATGTGTATAGATATTGCTAGAGTCATTGTCGGTAACTGCTTGTCAAGCATATGTGCGTTTCCCCCCTTTCTGTATTCTAGATTCTATTTTATATGATTTGTCATGTCTGGTTTCCAACTATACTACAGCATATGTAATTGTCATATCACTGTTCATTTGGCTATTCTCTCTTCATCCCACCATCGCACTGTGTGTTGGCATCACACACCGTGTCATTGGTATCACACTGTAGTGCCCGTCCGTATTCTGTTTCCATTGAGGAAGCTTTCGCTTCAATTGTCGTCCCCCTACTGCTTCGCAACCCACCTGTTCACTATATCTATGACGTTACCAATATATATATATATATATATATATATATATATACATATTTATATATGTATTGATAGTTTTGTAGGAATAGTGAGCAGCCGGTTCCAAGTCTGGGTCCGTCTGCATGGTTATGCCATGCAGGTGGTAAACGGGAGGACGGAGCAGCAACTGGTAAGTGAAGGTAACTTGCGATACTTAGGAAATTATTCCAAGTATAATATATTTTTAAAATATGTTTGTAAACCACAATGGTGACATCAGCAAGATAAATTTATCAAAGTTTAAAAATCTGTATTAAAATTAGATTGTTTAATAAACATGATAAATATGTATTTTACTGTGGAAGATATTGAAATGTATGTATATTAAATCAAAGTGTTTAATAATTATGTACTGTGAAATATGATGTCTTTGCATTGCAAAAAAGTGTTTAATAAATACACAAATAAACCTGAGAAATGATTTATTTATTGCTATTAAAGAATCGTTTTTTTCTTAAATACTTATTTACTGTGGAAGAAACTTGTAAAGGAAACCAGGAAATATTATTATGTACATCTGAGAAAAAATATATTATTTAGTGCTATTAATGGAAACAAGTTATAAACACAAGTGTCGAGTTCGTGCTTCAATATCCATCATATACACATGAGAAAAAAATTGATCTCATGATGGAATATACTGCAAAGGTATTTAATATCTCATATAAAATATTAAATATATATGAGATACTTTACACGTTATACACACGCACCAACTAGCATATATTAAACAGGTGGGCTTTAATATCCATTATGTGCACCTGAANCTTTACACGTTATACACACGCACCAACTAGCATATATTAAACAGGTGGGCTTTAATATCCATTATGTGCACCTGAAAAAATATTTGGTACTATTAAAGAATTAATTTTTTTACATACATATATTCTACGGTGGAAGAATATTGTAAAGAAAACGAGTTATAAACACAAATGTTGAGTTCGTGCCTGAATATACATTATTTACATCTGAGATACTACAACGAGCGATTAATACATTTATATGAATAATAATGAAATAAACATGAGAAATTATTTGGTGCTATTAAAGAATCTATTTTGTTTTATGTTTACATGTAAAGGAAACACAAGCGCATACATTACACACACAATTTAATAGTGTGCCTGCGGCTATATAGTAAAACAAACATGGTCGTCATGGTATGTTCGACAAAAAAAATATTTTAATTGATAAAAAAAATTTATAACTTTTCCAATGTAAAAAATTTTTTTTTTAACTTTTCAATTAATGACATCATTTGAAAACATGAAAATAAAAAAAAACAATAAGTTTTGAAAAAAAAAAAATTTTTAAGTATAATGATGTTTTCATAATAAGGTTTGGGGAATCCGTGAATCCGTGTCATGGAGCTGGCATTAAATATACTATTTCTAACTACTGCTACTTTAATACTTCATATCTGTCACTTCTAATTCCATATACGTATCACTGTTTACCTTAGTCGCCTTACGATAAATCTGAATGATAAAATATGCACCGTATAAAAAATTCAACGAGCAAAGACATTACACAGCTCTTTTGCATATGTATCAAATACTAATAAAAATATTTCAAGTCTACTTCAATAGGATCTGATACGTGGAAAGTAACTACGGTCAAAATATTTTTTTTTTTTTTTTTATTTGCCTATGATCTCTCAAGGTGCAACCATGTATAAGTGAAAATAGGAGTTTTGTCTTAGGTAATGTGACATGAATGCGGTATTTCAGAAACGTACAACACAAAATTTCAAAATATGATTTATTTAAGGGTTTCAATATAAAATGTGAACGTCGAAATGAAAATATTTTGTGAATTTAAGCGTATTTGTACTAAAGCTTGTCTATAACAAATTTTAATGCACTAATATCAGTGTTAAATATGACCTCGCAAGTAGCAATATAATATCAGATAAATGGTAAAGCAAAAAAAAAAAAACTTATGCTACAGCAACATCCACATTAACTTACACTCAATAAATACTGCCAAAGAGCTAATTAGTGACTTGATGGCTATAAGATAACATCCCCAAACCCATGATTTTGTGTGGGCCAACCTTCGATAGAATTGTTCTAAAAAACTTAATTGCGAGAATGTGTTATTTTTAGTGGGCATACACTAATC
The DNA here is from genome assembly GCA_002778355.1 of Clitarchus hookeri. Lineage (NCBI taxonomy): Eukaryota > Metazoa > Arthropoda > Insecta > Phasmatodea > Phasmatidae > Clitarchus > Clitarchus hookeri. The sequence goes on from NQII01001831.1 coordinate 267,529, forward strand.
TGGAATTTATCCTGACGCATTCACATTTCTTCTCACATTCACTTTACATTTCCAATTACAACTCATTCGTTACTCAGGTTGGCCAAAAACGACAGTTGTGTCTTCACTAGACTAACCAAAGTGTAATCAGAGTCAGTACCACAGCACTGTCTTAAGTGGAAATATGGATAGAGTGGACATAATAGCTGTACAGTAACCCATCTGCGAGACTCAAAATGAACCCTTTTTGCCAACCGTACTAATAAATTAACGTGATTTAGATCCAATAATTAGAACGCTGTTTATAAAAATGCGTGCTTTAAAACTTTTTCTGATTGAGTAATAATGAAACTACAATTTATATAAGTTAAACATTTATTTTCATAAAAACATGGATATGTCAGAAAAATGTATTAGTATAATACCACTGTCACTGCTTGACACATGACTTTTACAGATTGAATGGCAATGAGAGAGTCTGTTTGTGGGGACATGCGCAAACTACGTAAATTACTCGTTTCTCATTTTTAGATAATGTTCCTGCTAAAATGCTGGTGTAAAATACGTATTTTCAATATCCATCACGTTGAAAATATGTAATATGAATATAAATTTGTGCATACTACTTTTTAAAATAAGATATAAGTATTAAGCAATGATCACGCGCATTCGATCAGCCCCATGCTGTACATTTGGTCTGCTTAGCTTCCCTCTCCCTGGTTTTTCCAGAGTGCAGGTAAGTAGAGGTCTTCCTCCATGTCTACTTCCCCTGAATTTGTGAGAGTTCGTGTGAAACATTATATACGTAAATGTCAGCACTTAAAACAACAATATTATTGCTATGCTGCCAAATTCAATAGTCGTTTACACATAGAAGGTGCCATGTACTAAAAATTATCAGAGCTAAATAAACACATTAAAAATCATATACACCTTAGCATAAACACTAGACTATACTGTACACAACATATGGTGGGCTTATGCAATACAGTTAAATATTATAAATTTCGTGAATTTTAACAACAAAACTCATGCACCATTTTTAGCATACTTCCCAAAGGAAAGAAAGGCTTATAAGATATATTTCCTGCATGTGTGTATATGTGTGTGTGTGTGTTTAAGGTAGCATGCGAGGACGAACGTATGAATTTATGACGGCGCTGCGAGGACCTCGAACGTTGCGAGGACATTGGCCAGGTCCTCGGAGGGAAATCACTTGGTTTTGAGGTCTAGGCGATTTTATCAGCTCAGTGGCAAAATTTGAAGTTATTCTGATGGATTCCTAGTAACGTTCGTGGAGTATGACGTGCGTAGTGCAGCGATTATCCGCCAGGAAGTGCTCTAGTCGAGATTCTATACAGACTGCGTGTCAGGATGGTCGTCTGCATATGAAGCGAGAACTTGGATACGCACTTCTCATTTACACACTGAAGTGAACGCCGATGGTTTCTACGAGGTCCTAGTTTCCGGCCAATCAGAAGAGAAAATTTTACATTTGAATCAGTTTGTGAACATTTTTTTGTGAGGACCTGTGAATTGCAAATCTTCCTTAAGCGCTGACGATTATTTTCATGGGTAGCAATATTAGTATCATAATTGTCCTTGCTATTTCGCGACATATAACTATCCCCTTGAGCTGATTCCCGTTAAAATAACTTATTCTGAAAATTTTATAACAAATGTTATAAAAATTATCATAATAACTACAGATTCATTAAATTTTATATTTACAAATTCTTCATTCATTGTACGAACACTTTAACAATAATGACAGTTGCAGAACCATGAAAAATTTTTCATTGGCAAGGTAGGAATTATTATATCTTGTACAGCTTAACTTTTATAAAACACATGGAAATATGTTATTCTCTCTTAGTAAAATGGAATTTATCTGTCGTCTTTTTGGAGTTCCTTTATGCAGTGAACTTTTTGAGTTATGTGAGTAAAAATTATTAAACAATAGTTGCAGTATTCAAACGATTCTTGCATTCGGGTATTTTCGATATTAAAATGCATCGTATTATTCCTCATGTAGAATATATACACCTCTTGCAAAAAAAATCACTTAGGGATGAACATGTATGTTAAACTTTAAAAGAACCTAATAGAAATTGAACATAACTGCAGATTCCATATACATATTTTTTAAGGATTTGCTAAAATAAATTAGAAATGTGTCGCCCTTTTAATAAAACTGACGCCTGCGGCGTCCCTATATTTTATTCGTCCGTACTACGCTCTAACGAAGCTCGCAGGCGAACGACATCAATCAGGATTTAGGGCCTGGCAGCCGTGACGAAGGGAACGGCGCCAGATCGGCCCTACAAGACGACCATTTGCATGGGAAGGCGGACATGCGGGAGAATAGCGTCACGGTGTGAAATCAGGTGACAGCGGGAAGAACACGAAGGCAGCGGCCAGGGGGAGATCCCGAAGTATTCCCACAACGCCGAACAAACAACAAACCTCCAGCTAGAATAGAAGGGCAGACGCCAGACTCCGCGAGCAGGCAGGAACGGCGAGACGTATTTATGACCTCGCCAGGCTGTGCTTTGTCCCAGGCTTTCGACCACAATAAAAACCGAGAGAGC
>NQII01001831.1:275461-298322 GCA_002778355.1 Clitarchus hookeri
GGAAGGTAGCAAGGGACCAGATACGCCCTATACCCGCGCCCCGCACTCAGGACGTCAGGGAAGCCGGCCATACTCGCCTTGCGCACGAGACGAGCAGTCGGGCCAGGGGCGAAGGAGCGATAAATGGACCGCATACAGCTTGGCGACGGAAGCCAGAGGGACTTACCCCATACCTGGGCGCCGCCCGGGCTACGAGGCGTGCGGAAACGGAAGATGGCGCGGAACAGTCGGAGGAGGGGCTTGAACTCCGCGGGCGGGAGAAAAATGCGGCCGAAATCGGCGAGGGAAAACGTGGAGAGAAGATACGGCGTGAGAACGAGAGGGAAGCAGAGGCGTGCACACAGAGGGGAACGGACGGGGAAGGGAGGCAGGGCGAGAGAAAATATGGCTTCTGGGAGCGAACAAGCAGGGAAGAGGGAGAGAGAAGACAACCATGGCGTAATTGCCAGGACCCAAAAGACGCGAGCGACGAGGATTCAAGACGCCCCCTGCACGAAAACACCGAGGGAGCATCGAACCCAGGAGCAGAGGAAATACCAGAGGGAAGCGATCCCACACCCCCGACCGGCATCACGGCACCTATAGGCTGCGCGCCACCCACAAGCCTAGCGGTCGACATCACGTCGGAAGCGGACGAGACAGTCAGCACAGCGCCTACAGACCGCGCACCATTCATAGGCCTAGCTGAGGGCATCACGTCGGGAACGGACGGATCCAGGAGAGAACAGCCATGGCGCAGCTGTCGAGAGAGAGAGAGGCCCCATCTCTACAAGGACCGCCGAACCTATAAGCCCCGAACCCCCCAGGGGCTTAACTGAAGATCCAGTTACGCAGACTCTGTGCGACGCTAGTGCAAATGTGTACCGTGTGTCGCCCGCTGAGAAACACCGGGGGCGCGAAGCCCCCCATCGGACACAGAAATAAGTGCCACATATAGAAATCTTTTGTTATTATTTTTCCATCGGACACAGAAATAAGTGCCACGTATAATAATATTTTGTAATTATTTTTTTCAAGAGACACAGAAATAAGTGCAACATATAATAAGATTATTTGTTTATTGTTTTTTTGGTGTACCATTGTGTGTATAGTGTTTACCAAGGGTAAGTTATGTGCAAACAGGGTGTAAATACATGTTAGAATTAGTAAGGCAGGCCATACGCCCTCGTAAGTGATTGTGTTATTATAAGTCACGCATCACGAGTACAGAGGGGATGAGAATGGGTGTGTTTACTTCACCACCAGAGCCAGGAGTTGGGAATGACTGGCCGCTAACGTGAAAAGGTTAAGTGAAATACCAGTATTTGTGAAAACGTTCCAAGTTTGTGTTGCAATAACATTAATAATTCTGAAAGTGGGTTGAGTTGCTTTAAAGTTTGTTGGTTCATGACACAAAGAAAAGTCTGAAACTGAATATATAAAGAGTGTAATCCTTTTGGAGTGTAATTGTATAATACGTTTTTTTATTACCATTGTGTGTATATGGCGTAACCATTGTTCACCCCAGTTTCGTTTGATAAGTGTCAATGTGTAAAGGAAAGTGTGAAGGATTTGTCTATGAAGGTGGGAATGAAAGTTAAATACAAAAAAAACTTATTTTTTATGTGGCAATAACGATAATAATTTTTAATTGCAGAGGTTTGGTTAAATTGCTTAGTATTAATTTATATATATAAAATTACTGGAGGCATATAGTATGTAAAGTGCTTACTGGAAAAAAGGGCTGTTTGTTGAATATAGAGCAAAGAACCAGATTGGAGTTAGCTTTTTCTTAATGGTGTTGGCTTATGACGTTGACGGTAATTGGATAATACGTTTTTGTTGTATGTGTGACGCGAGCGATGTGAGGATTCCAAGTACAGTGTCGGAAAAATTATGTGTGTTATGTCGAGGACGCGAGATGGGTGTAACGGAAGGTGATGTTATTAAAAAGGTCCGAGATAACTTGAATTGTTTTAATCGCCCGATTTATCGGTTGACCGATGATGTTAAGACCAGGGAAATAATAGTTATGTTCTGGAAACCTAAAGAATTTGGCAGTGTTTTAGTCCATTCAGAGGAGTTGGCCTATTAATCGATAGACCCCCAACTAACCTTTCTTTTATTTTTAATCAGTATGTATACCGCCGTTATAAGTTTATTTTATAAGATTTAATTTACAAAAAAAAAACAATTTACTGAAATAAAGTTTTCTTTTCAAATTCTTTTTTTTGAAAAATAGTTTTTCTACGAGTGAAAGAATTTGTACGGACTTTTGAAATCTTTAGCTTGGAATTTTAATAACAAAATTCTTAAGATACGTAGNACAATTTACTGAAATAAAGTTTTCTTTTCAAATTCTTTTTTTTGAAAAATAATTTTTCTACGAGTGAAAGAATTTGTACGGACTTTTGAAATATTTAGCTTGGAATTTTAATAACAAAATTCTTAAGATACGTAGTGGCTTCATGCGAGAAAATGACAGGGCCGCAGTATCAGAAGACGTTTCCAGTCGCGTGAGTTTAACGTGTAAGGATGTGTAAATAGTTATCGTGTAATGTTAGGGTATAGGGTGATTGTGAATAAGTTGTGTGATAAAAGTTAGTACGTAAGGATATGTAAATAGTTCTCGTGTAATGTTAGTGTGTAAGATGGGAGTACGGGTGTTCATGCCCCAGCCAGGACTCTGCCTGACTTTGTTCATCCCGAGAAATGAACAACGGTGTCCCAGTTGTTTACCACTAGTTGTGAGGGCGGACGTCATTGTCTACCGAGGTTTCACTCCGCAGTCTCATTGTGTAGCCATGGTTAGGTAGGGCTTACCGCTGTTCATGTATTGTATACAAGTTATTTAACGGTGTTTACCGGCCGTTTACCGTTGGCAAAATGTATGTGTAAAACAAGGATTAAATAGGTGTAAGGAACCAGTGTAAGTAATGGAAAGGATGTAAGATGAGTGTGCAATGTACCCAGGGTTATTCTATGTGTACTTTTGTCAATTTTCATAGTGTGAGACAACCCCCTCACCACTCATTCATTGCCTGAGAATCAGGGGCAGGTAGGAGCTCCGACCCGAGGGCTTGCGGGTCTGCGCGGTATTGTTAAGTGGTAAGAGGGTTCTACCCTCCCGAACTGATTTGTAATGCAAAAACCCTAAAGTTCTCTCAGAGGCCAGGCCACGCTGGAGCAAAGCCAAGAGAGCACGTAGAACCGCGACTAGTCCAGCGGACAACCCGAAGAGGAAGGATTCGAGCGAACACGGACGAAGAGAGAGCGGTGGGGTGTTGACGCCTGCGGCGTCCCTATATTTTATTCGTCCGTACTACGCTCTAACGAAGCTCGCAGGCGAACGACATCAATCAGGATTTAGGGCCTGGCAGCCGTGACGAAGGGAACGGCGCCAGATCGGCCCTACAAGACGACCATTTGCATGGGAAGGCGGACATGCGGGAGAATAGCGTCACGGTGTGGAATCAGGTGACAGCGGGAAGAACACGAAGGCAGCGGCCAGGGGGAGATCCCGAAGTATTCCCACAACGCCGAACAAACAACAAACCTCCAGCTAGAATAGAAGGACAGACGCCAGACTCCGCGAGCAGGCAGGAACGGCGAGACGTATTTATGACCTCGCCAGGCTGTGCTTTGTCCCAGGCTTTCGACCACAATAAAAACCGAGAGAGCGTTTGGACGAACGCAACGAGAGGCCCCTTTCAATTATTTCCGCACGGACAGAACGGAGTGCTGAAACTGGTAAACCAGAACAAAACAGCAGACGCTGGACCCAAGTATGGAGCTGGAGTACACGCCCGCGGTTGATTACCCAGGGGGGCGGTCCGCGGCTACCTGGAGAAACCGGGGCAGTTTAATATGGCAATGAGGGCCTACAAAACCGGAGGAGTCCGAGGAAACATGGCAGTCGGCCGACGAGATTCCGGGAGGGAGGAGTGATTCCGCAGGAGACGAGCACGGCAGCCAGCCGCCATCAGACGCAGAGTCCTGCGTCGACCCGAGAAGGAGGGACGTCGAGACGAGTCACCGAGGCGCCCGTGACAGGACGAGAGCAGTTCCAGCTCACCGGACCTCATCTGCAAGAACAACTACCAGCACAGCAAGCCAGATAAGTACAGTCATCCAGCGAGTGTGAAGGACCTTTAGTAGTTATCCCGCAGTGTGAAGGATCTTTTAGAATCATCCAACAAGTGCGACGAAGATCCCCCACCCCCCCTTTTACGACGCGAATTGTACGGAGCATACGTAGAAAAGGGAGGGAGTTGTCTCAAGGGTTCATGTATCAATTCACATGTTCATGCAACAATAAAACCTCGATTTGTGAAATATGAATTACCCTGTATTCATTCATTAGTGAATTGGACCATTAAACAACAGTGTCGAAGCATTCCTACGCCCGATCACTGAGGACTAGTAGTAAGTGTTGGCGCCTCACGCCACAGAACAGATTACAACACCTACATCCAAACCTCAGCTTTGGCAGGTGTCAAACAACGCGATATTAAGAAAATAAAGCAATTTAATGCGGTGCATGACAATTCCTTAGAACATTTCAAACCCCACTGATGAAGAGGAATTAAGTTATTTGTTTTCATTTCGGTAGAGAAACAGTTTAATACATTCAGAAGCCATGTTCAGAATACACTCTGGGCAGCAAGGATCACTTATTGGAGGACAATCATACGAACTGCATTTCGCGAGGATTTTGAGTTCAGTGTTAGTGCAGCATTTAAGGGTTTGCTGAGAGGACTTTAAACTCCTCTACATGCTACGAGGACTCCAGTGTTTGAATTTTCATTGTGGTAGTGAATCACAAAAAAAAAAATCGAATTTTTTTGTTTATAAGTTGTATAATTTGTTTTAGATGATGGACAAAGGTCAAACTCAAGGTCGCATTATGTTATACAATGATAGGTTAAGGTCAAGGTCACAAAATGTCATCCAAGGTCAAGGTCATGGTTACTTGTTGTCATGGTTCCTGCTGTTGTGAATGAGGCAAATGGATTTCCTCAGAGTGTTCCCATGATTGTTTTATAAACAAAATATGGGTTTCTCCCCCTTCATCCCTGGCGAAGATGCCGTCCAAAATAATATCCAAAGGTCAAGATCGTAAGACATCACAGTTCCTGCAATTGCGAGCAGGAGCACATGGGTTTTCTCAGAGTGTTGGCATGTTTTTTCTTCATCCTTAAAAATAGTGACAGGGTGCGCTCACCCACTTATTGATCTCCTACTGGCAGTGGCAGCGGAGGCTGTTTCTGATGTCCTCACATGTACTGTAGTTGCACATCTCCTCGCTCATTGCGAGTGGGGGGCAAATGGGTTTTCTCAAAGTGTTCGCATGTTTTTCTTCGTCCTAAAAATATGTACATGTACATAGTATTAAAAACGAAATAACTTTTTTTTTAACATCCCTTGTATACTGAATTCCTCTCGTAAAGGGAACTGCATGAGTGACTCTGCTTGTCTGCCACCCTGAAGCCTGATTCAACTCTCGACTGGTGTATGTACCATCCCTTCGACTCGTTGAAACCTGCACAGTGCTTACACCGTCAGTCGACCACCAGATTCTCGAGATGCTAGTTGATCACAAAATGTTGGACAAGGTGGGTACGTTCCGCCGCTAGTGATGTGGGTTGTGAGTGTTGGCTGTAATCTAAATTTGCTGGTTTCATTCCGATCGGTTCGGAAGGAAATCGTTTGCTATTCTGCCGTACTAGTCAGGGAGGCCTAGTCTTGATTAGCATAATCTAACGCTACGCACAATGCTCGACGTATGTGCAGTATGCGCTGGTTGGAAATGCTTCTAACTAGTTTCCTTTACTTTTTTTTATATATGTTTGCATCTGTATGTAGCAGTGTTGACCTTGTCCTTTCCTTTGCTTCTTAACTCTGTAACAGTATTTTATTTTAGTGTATTGTGACGTACATTGCTCGATGCTCGCACATTATGTGTTGGTTGGTAGCGGAATTCATGTGCATCTGTACTGTATCGTAGCTCGGTTGGAAGGTATACGTGGGAAAAATCGTTTACTATTCTGCTGTACTAACCAAGGCTACCACATCAATTTTCAGACGTATGGTCTTTTATAGTAGTGACTGATGCGATGTACAGTGCTCGTCGCTCGTACAATGCGTGTTGGTTGATAGGTGATTATAACTATTTCCCTTTTTAATAGTTTCTGGCATCAGTGATTCGCGATAGTAATTTTTATTTTTAGTCTAACATAATGTAGAGCTTCCGTTGCTCGCACAATATGCGTCGGTTGGTAGGTGTTTATAACTAGTCTCCTTTGCATTTTTATATAGAATCATTAATATGTAGCAGTGTCGTAGTCTCTTGCACAGTCTTTACCAGTCATGTAGTGCGTCTTCAAATTAACTCCGCTGGTAAATAGTGTACTGCAATTGACAAACAGTGGCATATTTTTGAGGTTAGTCTGTGTAAATATAAGCTCTTTTTCTCATTGATGGGCATTCCAGCTGTTTACTAAAATTCTCTTCGCAATAGCAAAACTGATATCGTTATTACGGGCAGTGGAACTATCAGGTATCATTTTTTTATAGTAGAGATTCAATAAGACACCATGCTCACAGCATACTTGTGTCTATGTTGAGCTTTTATTATTAATTTTTATGTGACGTTTTTCATGCATCAGTCGGTTTTACATATTACACGAGGTTTCCCTAACCCTCGTGTTAGGCCGGCCCGGTTTATCACAACCTTTAGTCCTCGCAGTCGAAACACACTGCCATGGCCTACCTGTGCTATCGGAACCGTCGAGCTGCAGCCCTCATTGTCGGTTAAATCGACAACTCATGCGTCTGACATTATTTTGAGCTACTTGCACCGAGTACTTCAAGCACATGTGAGTGTTCTGGATGCTGCACGTCGGAATTCGGCCATGTGTGTCGACACGAGTGCTCCTAGTGTCCGCCATCGGTAACGCAAACTATGTTGGCGTCTCCCCTGACAGGTGACAGGGGAAACAAAGATGGCTGAAGACCACAGCGGCCCTAGCAGACGATGGGCTTGCACTATAGCGATCGACTGGAGAAACGAATATGGCGAGAGAATCTGTGTGTGTTGCTCAAGCAGCCGCCGATAGGGAACTGAGTTTCCGATTTGACAATATGAAAACAAATATTAATTCTCTTTCAGACTTAGACAAAATCTGGTAATTTTTTTCCTAGTGATGTAGGTGAACCAAATATAAGTGAGGGTTAAGGTAAATTAATAACACAGAACTAATATAAACACTTTACTTTTATTTACAGACATAATAAGAATATATAACAATATTTTATAGACGCTCAACATATTCTTCATTTGAGCAAAACATTTATGGTGACTGTTTAGGCAGAAAAATTCCTTTTGTGAGCATTCAAGCCACACTTATTCGCATATACCGCACAGCAGTTATCAAGTGGGTAGGTCTTGCAGATGATGGAAGTTAACAGTTACTATTTGCATGCCATTTGGCACTGGTGCAGTTACTGAATGTCTTGCTGCAATACATGCACATGCTTGCTGATGAACAACAAACACTGCCTTTGCACTTCTTGTTATGTATATACAGAACATCACTGTGTGTACGCAAATAATCACAGTTATCACGTGGAACGTCTTGTAAGATGGGCTGAACATGCAATGGCAACTTTGATGTCGCCGTGCATTACAACTTGTACTAAAAGTATTTCTACAATAGTGACACTGATATCGTAATGTTTGTAGCGACTCTTCATGGCTCCTTGCTGTTGATGATGGCGACGATAATACAGATGGTCTTCAATCATAGATTCCGTCTTCTTATTTTAGAAGAGTGCACGATTGTAGTAGATGAATGTAGTCGTAATGGTCAGCTTTCCGCCACCACGCTCGCCAACGAAATGACGTCCGTTTTTACATGATGCTCTCTTGTATACTGTTCGCATTACATGCTAATTTTCACTGTCCGTCTCGGGTTGCCTTAGTAGATAAGTGTTGGCTGTGTGGTACAGATTTTAAAATGGTTACTGAACTGATATGTGCTACCTTATCAGGTCGATCGCTGTCTAGGATGCGAAGTTGACAATTCGACCTCGCAACTTGTTTACACTCGTTCATCTTTTAGTGTTGTAGATGCCTTGTTATCCTTTTGCTGCTTCTTCTGCTGCTCGCTCCTGATGTGTCTTACACCATTTCCTGGGATGTGGTGTGTCTGTAACTGCAGCACTATCTTGAAAACACTCTAGCTATAGGAGACATCCAAGAATCTCTTCGTCCTGTTGCAGATGGACAGGTAGGTGTTTGTAGAGGGATTTTATATCAAGTTGTGCATATGCGATAAATAATTCTTTGGGCGGGTATGCAATCTCGGTATGTTAGTCGAGTGCTGCAAGTGATTTAATATTAAAGATTGCCATGATAGCTGTTAAATTTTATTGTCCACTAGAATAGCATCCCGTCATTTTCACAATGTCTTCTCGACGAGAGAATGAAGTTCTAAGTAATGTGTAGTGGTACGAACTTATTTTTTTATATACCTAAATTGAGTAGAGTGAGCAGAAGCGATATCCTCTACCAACACCCGTTCAATCGAAGCGATATTTTAAGTATAAATGCTATTATTTACAGCTTGTATTCAAACGAAATAAATTGCTACCTTGTACTTTACAACTAAATTCATCTCGTTAAGGGATATGTATGTGTAATATCTGATTGGGTGGGTTGGTAAGTGCTTATAACTATTTTCCTTTTTATTTTATTTTTATATCAGTTTCTATCAGTGTAAAGCTGTGTTGACATTATCGTTCCCGCACTTCACAACGGAAATTTCTTCGCCTAACATAACATACAGTGCATGATGCTCATGCAATATGCATTTGCTTGTAAATGTATATAACTACTTGCTTTTACAATTACTTTTATTAATATATTTTTCTCAGTGCATAGCAGTGCCATCTCTCTTGCACGACTAATGGTTTAAATGAGTGTTGATTCGTATGTGCATACAGTTCTGGTAATATAGATTGTATGTATTCACATAAGTACATGTAAATATATGTGTATATAACATTTATAACATGATAAATGGTTAGTTAGAAGTGTATAACTTAAGTCCTCTTGTAAAGGGAAGTGCGTGTGTGACTCTACTGGTCTGCCATCCTGGAGTCTGAAGTGACTCTCTCGCTGCTCGTGTTCTTTGCTATCAATTCGCTACTCGAGACCCGCACACTGTCCGCGCTGCCGGTACACCACCTGGGACGCCTTACAGATTATCATGATGATGTTATGGTGTGGTCAGGCCTTAGCTCAACGGCTTGCCTGATCACACCTTCAAACATTAAACATGGAAACGAGCGGGATTGCAACGACCCCAGTTGGTCGTCGATTCTTGCGAAACAAGATAAGTTGCAGAAATCCCTTCCACCGGTCACTGAGCGGGGCCACAGAAACACGCGTTTTATATAAGCCGGCGCTAACCGTCTCGTCGGCGTCTTTCATCTTTAGTCCTTTTGGCGACCCGACCAGCGAAGCTGACCAGGAAGATGGGGTGTGTCCGACTGGCGTTAACCGTCTCATAGAATCAGCCTCCGGCAAAATTAACAAGGTGATGACGTTCCAGTTAGGGTTAATTAAAATGGCGTGAGTAAGATATAATTCCGTAATAATAATAAATTCAATGTAAAGCTCCCCGATCAATGGTAACATAAATAATAATTGTATAACCGTAAATGTTAATAAACCTCATCAGATACTGTTGTGCACTACCGAAGTCATTGAGTGATTATTGAGTTACGCCCCCAGCATCTTTCATGTACGAATTGGCTGAAAAGCTAGTTCGTAAAAATGGTAGTTTATCGCGTGAAGTCGGCCGGGTCTGATGTGTTCCACTACTAGTGGTGTGAGTGTTGGTTGTACACTGAATGCGAGTGTTTCGATTCAGTCGGTTCGTAAGAAAGTCGTTTCCTATCCTGTTGTACAGGTCAGGACGTTCTGGTATTGTAAAGCGTCGTTTAACACACAGCGTACAGCACTCGATGCTTCTGTAATATGTAATTGTGCTTGTTGATAAGTGATTATGACTATTTTTGTTTACTTTTTGTTTTTATATCGGTTTGCATTAATGTGTAGCAGTGCTGACCTTATCGCACCTGTGCTTCTCGGCTTCGCAAAAGTATTTTTTTACTAACGTTATATAAAGCACACAATGCTCGCGCAATATACATAGATTGTTAAAAGATTATAACTAGTTCCTTTTATAATTATTTTTATATCTGTCTGCATCAGCATGTAGCAGTGATGTCACTCTTGTGAGACTTATTGTTTAAATGTATGTTGTTTGGTGGCAAACAATGGAAAACAGTCTTTACATGTTGCGTAATGTGTATCGCAGTTGACGTATTGTAGTCATATTTGGGGTTGGTCCTTGTGATCATTCGTTCTTTCTCATGTCGTCATACATTCTAGCTTTTACTAAACTTCTTGATGTGATAGTCACACTGATATCACTATTATGGGCTGTGGCCTCATTGGGTTTTTTATAAGTGCGATTATATGTAAATGGGGTGATGTCTATGCTTTGGATTTTGTGACTGTTTCTTAAATGGTTCGGAAATTACAACTAACTATGTTTAAATATGTGCTCAGGGAACATGACCAAGTTTTCATTTTCGTCGTCGGGGATGAAGCCTATATTTTGAATTTTGTTACTATAGCTTAAATGGATCGGAAATTACACCAAACTATGCTTATAAGTATGGTTAGGATATCCTTGACCTTTGGGTCATTTTTGTTGTCGGGGGTGATGCCTATGTTAATAATTTGTTTATTATATCTTAAACGGTTTGGAAATACCAGCCAACTATTGTAAACATACACATAAGGCATTAATGACAATGCAGTAATTTTAGTTGTTGGGGTGAATTCTATGATACGAATTTTGTGTCAATATCTTAAATGGTTCAGCAATTACACCCAAATATACTTATAAGTGCGCATAAGGGCATATTTGGTCCTGCGGTCATTTTCGTTGTCGGGGGTGATGCCTATTTTATGAATTTGGTAGCTGTATCTTAAATGGTTCGGAAATTACAGCCAACTATGCTTGTAAGTATGCTTACGGCATATTTAACCCTGCGCTCAATTTCCTTGTCGGGGATGATTCATATATTGTGGATTTGGTAGCTTTGTCTTAAACGGTTCGGAAAGTACAGCCAACTATGCTTTTAAGTATGAGAAAACCGAGGTGTAAATACAGAGCATTATAATCGTTCCTGCCATGAAGCCAGGTGAAAGGAGACTGGAAGGAAAATGGGAAAACCAAAGTGGAATGAGAGAGCATGATGAAAGAAGTTGCATGATGGGGGCAATGAACAATAACATTCTTCAGCCAAAATGGATGGTGCTGGCATGAAATGATAGTGCTGGCTTGCTTGTAACTGATTCCGGTGGACAATTGCACAATTTCAGTCGGGTTCATCCGGATTGAGCAAAAGCCAGTCGAATTGTGCAGGACGCTCTTTTATGGAAAATGTTGTCGGTTTTCATGAAAATTCGGGATATTTTGTGGCAAATTCTGGCAATTTTAGCCATTTTTGAGGGAAAAAGGGAAATTATGAGGGGGAAAAAGTGAAAAAGTCGCCTCGTGACATCATTAGAAATGGCCATGGCTTGTCCCCTTGTCCCTATCTCCCATCCACTTGCGACGAACCGTTCATTTCTAATTACTCATTTGACACATTTATAGCAATAATGCCATGCATGTTTCACTTGTAAGTTAACATTTAAAAAAATTGTGAAGAATAAAAACAATTATGAGTGCGTGCACTTATGTACGCGCACTAGAAGTTATACTTCTTTGGCGTGACTAAAACAAAATTTTATAACGTATGAAAATAATTTATGTAAGTAAGAAAAACGATAAAACGACCGAAGAAACACATTAAAGACAATTAATAAAGGTTTGATTCAAGGACATAATTAAAAACTTACAAAAAATAACATCAAATATTTGAAAACACTTTCAAAATTTCACTATACAATTTTTGTCACTAACAAATTTTTCACGACACAATGCAAGTATAATTTATTTATTATATATATAATTTCACAATGAATTACTAATATAAATAAAATGTTTTTCAATGTGCTTATTACATGAACTGATTTTCTGTCGGTTTTAGATATAATCATGTGTTATATTGCGTACATTGCGTTTGTATATAGGTAGACGATACGCGTATGCACGTTGGGTCATAACCCTACCACATTCACTGTCGAATTTCGTTACACTGTGCGCGCGCAACTTCCTTTGCACACTAAACTTTTACCCTCAACGCACCAAAATAAGTATAACTTAAAAACCTTTCTTTCACTAGAGAATATCTAGTTTTTTTTAATTAAATTTTTTATATTATAATGTTTTTTTAGTCCCCTTTTTTAAGAGAGTATTAGTTATGTAGCAGGTGGTAAGTACGTTCACCCTTTTTAACTAATGTGTTAGAAATTAGCAATAAAATCAATCGTTCCCTGGCTTGGCAGCCCAACATTGAGTAGTAACTGAAAGAATGTTATGAGTTACTCAAATACGACCTGTTCGTATGTAACTTTCACGATAACTCCTTTATTTTTGCAAGATAAAATGAAAAAAAAATTGACATTGTTTTAATAGCGCAAGTTACTATGAAATAACTTTTTACTTCATAATATGCAGTCTCATGTGTAATTCTTGACGTGCAATACAAATGCATACCCCTTGAAGCTGAGTAGCTGCATGAGTCAGTGGAAGCAAAGGTAGAACTCGACGCTCACCAAGGACCCACATTTCAATAAACGTTATCACCTTCCCGCCAGCATCTATATTTGTAAACCCTGCTGGTCTAGCGCAAACCAGAGAACAAACTGTTTTTAAATTCTTTAACTAAGAACTGTAATGAAGTTCACTATTTAAAAACTACATCGAAGTTACTCTGTCAAATGGTTGCTGTCTCTATTTACAGCAAGGTTACATGTGCGCCACTTATTAAACTCTTTAAAACCTGGTGCATCAGCATGTACATCGATGATATTTTGAACATTCAACGATGTTCTATTGTCTAACGAGCGTGTTTCCTGGTGATAGTTTTGTAAAGCCAAACCACTTGACAGTAAACAGAAATTAATAAATTATGTCAAGGCTAAATGTGTTACTTCAAATGATTTTGTGAAATTTCAATTAAAAATACACATATGATCTGGTAATAATTAAGAACATTTCAGTAAGTTTGAACTTAAAGAAAAAAAAAGCGAAAACGTCACTGAAAACTTATATAGAAGACTAGCTGTGCCCGCTGCTCCGCTCGCATGGACTACAGAATTACTGTTTAGTTATATATATATATATATATGCTACCGCGGAGATTTTTTAGGTGTTTTTTTTTCACAATTATTTACTACAATATATTGTTCCATTTCTTACGGTTTAGATAGCGTATTGAAAGACAGCGAGCTGGCGGCAAACATTTTTCCGACTTGATTCACTATTATCGTCACTACTTATACCTTATGTTACTTTACGTAATATAATATATACTAAAACATTGTCAGAGAACATAGCTATGAATTAAAAACTAACACGTAAATCGGATAAGTGGTTTTTGAGTGATAATCACACTAACAGAGAGACAGACAGAGAGACATTGAGTTTTATAATATCTATAGAAGAGCACTATAAAATAACGCAGTAAGTTCATTCAATTGAACATTTCTGCATAAGAGTTACTAACAAGTATGATAATTGTAAAACTTATATTTTTCCTGCTGTGTTTATCACCTTATTTAAGCGTTTAGATAAAATCGCAGGATTAACCCGAAATACATAGGTCAACAGCTCATACACTGAAGAGCCAAAAAACTGATGCAACTGCCTAATATCGTGAAGGGCCCCCGCGAGCACGCAGAAGTGCCACAAGACGACGTGGCATGGACTCGACTAATGTCTGAAGGTATGCAAGAGGCAATTCACACCATGAATCCTGCAGGGCAGTCCACAAATTCATAGGAGTGCGAGGCGGTGGAGATCTCTTCTGAACAGCATGTTGCAAGGCATCCCAGATATGCTCAATAATGTTCATGTCTGGTGATTTAGGTGGCCAATGGAAGTGTCTAAAGTCANCGTATCAGGTGTCCCATTTCACGCCAACTGCACACGCCCCATACCATGACAGAGCCTCCACCAGCTTGAACAGTTTCCTGTTGACATGTAGGGTCCATGGATTCATGAGGATGTCTCCATACCCGCACACGTCCATCCGTTCGATACAATTGGCAACGAAACTCGTCAGACCAGGCAACGTGTTTCCAATCATTATCAGTCCAATGGCAATGTTGGCGGGCCCAGGCGAGGCGTAAAGCTTTGTGTCGTGCAGTCAACAACGGTACACGAGTGGGCCTTCGGTTCCGAAAGCCCATATCAATGATGGTCTGTTGAATAGTTGGCACGCTGGCACTTGTTGATGCCCCAGCATTGAAATCTGCACCAATTTGAGTAAGGGTTGCACGTCCGTCACGTTTAATGATTCTCGTCAGTCGTCGTTTTTCCCGTTCGTTCACGATCTTTTTCCGGCTGCAGCGATGTCGAATATTTGATGTTCTACCGGATTCCCGACATTCCCGGTACACTAGTGATATGGCCGTACGCGAAAATTTTAATTGTATCGCTACCCCGGAGATGCTATGTCACATCTCTCGTGCGCCGACGATAACACCACGTTCAAGCTCACGTAAATCTTGATAAAAAGTAATTGTAGTAGCAGTAACCGATCTAGCAACTTTTCCAGACGCTTGTTGTCTTATATAGGCGCTGCCGACCGCATTGCGTTACTCGGATTGGTTCCATTCCTCTGTTGTTTGCATACGCACGCCTATACCATTTTTTATTGCTCTCCAGTGTATAAGTACAGTACGAGGTCACTTCAACTGACAGAATTATCAATTAAACCGGATGAATCCCATGCCATTTTACGTCCCATTCTGCGACTTCGAAGTAGTAAAACATAAATAAAGATTAGGCTTACCTAAGAGAACAGGTTTATTTACTAGGTGCTCAATACGTCAGAACGTGGGAAAGAGATCAAGGGATCAAGGCAGACAAAGAAATAGCCCGCACTGAATTGATTTGGAATNATACGTCAGAACGTGGGAAAGAGATCAAGGGATCAAGGCAGACAAAGAAATAGCCCGCACTGAATTGATTTGGAAAACAGTAATTTAACACAGGAAAATGGTTTGTCGTTTTCCGAAATGAAAAAAAATCTTTCGTAGTCTCTACGTGTAATTTAAAAGGATTCAAATGTGAAAAGATGTGTGCGCATAAGATATCAGTTTACCTACATTGACTACTAAATCTGCTAAATTAAGAAAACATGTGAATATGAGATTATTCAATATAACCCGTTATTATTGTTTGAAGTTTTTAAAAACGTCAGGCAATTATTTCGTCTTCAAATTTCTTCACAGACNAATATAACCCGTTATTATTGTTTGAAGTTTTTAAAAACGTCAGGCAATTATTTCGTCTTCAAATTTCTTCACAGACACTATCATACATGTTTTCGCATATATTGTAGTAATCTCTTAGAGCAAGCAACCAGCAAATTGTGAACAAGCAGTAGCAATATCTTAATAACAACGTTATTTGGAGCCATTGTGTTTTAAAATAATCAGACCACTCACCTTTCACCTAGGCGATCCGGGTTGGTTTTCCAGAAGAAGTACATCTGGATTTTCGCACAGTGGGGAACGTGGCGGGCGTTTCCTTGTGCCAGTGGGTATCCTCGGGGTTCCCTTGCTTCCCCTACCATTGCAGTTCGCCAATGTCACCCTTCATTAGACGTGGAAAGCCTACAGGCCTTCCCTAGATAGTCTGTGTTATCACGCACTAAGGACGACATCCATACACCATTATTATTACTATCAAAATATTAAATTTGTCAGATGTACTACTTTTAATAATATACACATAAGTCTTACAGTTTGTATGCATGGTAAAAACTGTAAAAAAAATTTAAGTAAATCTAGCATTTTGGATACTGAATTTGTTTTCATTAGCATGTTTTTATCATTACTGTATAACAGTCACTGTTGTGTGTATAGAACCTATCACTAAATTTAGGGAAACACAAACCTGATACAAAACTGTATTTCAGCTTAAGAACCTTTGATTGTGGTTTTCATTGTCACAGACTGTAATGCTTCAGGTAATGAATGACCCATGACAATATGTCAGAAAAAAGCAAGCGTTAAGTAAAATAAAATTTATTGGTGACTACAGGTATGTTATTTCCCGGTGCATCACGATAAGAAAGCAGTTGAAAATATTTGTTAAGTAGAGTATAAGCAAATAAGCAAATGGTGGTTGTGCCTAGACAGAAATGCAACCAAGTAAAAAATTTAAATTAAAACTACTCATAATTATTACAATTAAAAGATTTAATATTACAATGGGTAATTTGGGAAGGCTGTGGATTATAAAACATTAAAGACAATAAAGCAAATAATACGCTTTTACACTTCCTGTCCATACTACAATTACTGTATCATCATCATAACAAAAGCTTGCGGTTTAGTTATGATAGTAAACTATAAATGCTACGAGCCAGAAAGATATAGGCGTTCATACAGACAAGATCCTATTGAGTTTTTTACTATCTGAATTTAATACAAATGTAATTTTTTTTTTCTTTTTTCACTTTAGTTTAGATACGTTTTGGGGCAACAGCGTACAACGCCCTACACAACTAGCTCTATGGACGTAAAGAATTGAGGAGGAATAGCCATGTCTTTATATATTATGGCCCATCACAGAATTTGCCTGGAGTCATTTCTGCGAAACATGGAAACCGAAATCATATTGTACGGAACCGGGTCTCGAATCCATGTCCTCACGAACGCAAGTCGAGTGATTTACCACTCTGCTATCTTGCACACCCATATTACGATAAATCCACGCCACAACGGGTTATGATTATTTCCCTCCAAAATTATAGCCTAAATATTACAAGGGTGCGGTAGTATAGTGCCGACCTCTGAAGCGTAGTTGGCTACCCATAGGATTACGGCTCGAGTGATCCTGGGTTCGAGTTGCTGGTAAGGCGCGCGTGTAATTTGTGTCGTCTTCATTGTCTCCAATATTATCTCTACACTCTAAAAACAACGTCTAGGTGTTACTAAAGTCACTTATAAAAAAGGAGGGGCTTATTTTTGGTGCTTTGGCGATGTAAAATACCTTGCCAACGAGCCTAACTTAAAAATTTTTTTGAAAAGTTGTTATGTTGTGTGCCGAGGAATTAAACTAGGGTCGTGTGTTTGGGCAAGTCATTTGTAATTTTTTTTGTTCAATAGGAAAATTCTGACCGATATAATTTTTAAATTTGACTACAAATATGTCAAATAATTCCTAGTATTTTTATGCTAAATATAACTAAATGTAAAATAAACAAACACATTTTTGAGAGGAACTAATTTCGTTTTTCTTCGCAAAGAATGTACAGTAAAAAATTTTATGAGAATATCCTATTTACCATAATAGAAGAATACAATATTATCATCCAGAATTTAACATTATCAATACAGTCAANTATGAGAATATCCTATTTACCATAATAGAAGAATACAATATTATCATCCAGAATTTAACATTATCAATACAGTCAAAAACGTAAAACTCGAAGTCAAGTTTAAAATATGAAATTACAGTTTTTCACTTAAAAACATGCCAAAGTAATTTTTAACGTGTTACTTATGACAAGAGATACAACATTATTTTATAGTATTTATAACGAACAATACTTCTAAATTTTATTATATGTACTTTGTTTTCAGTTTTATGCTCTTAAGTGTTTGATACAAACAGATTATTTAAGTTCTGATAACCACATATTTAGAAACTTATTACTCCAGATCTGTATGGTAAACAACGTTATAGTTTTGATTAAAAGATAATGATTCTGTAGATTGCCAATGAGACATATTCCGAGTTTTTCCCATGGTGTTCAAAATTTTCGTCATTTGAATATTTTTTTAATCGATTAACCTTTAAATTTGAATTATTTAAAATCGTATTTTGTTGAAATCTGTTTTTTATTTCCTATATTTTTTTCTAATCCAATATTTTTTCTATGATGAATTATTTTTGCACTATCGCTTGATTGTCATTGTGTTAGGTATTAAACTCGGGAAGTATGAGATTTACCAATTGAATCCACCAGAAATATACATGTGAAATACCCAGCTAAAGTGAATAATTCAGAGATAGATCAGAAAATACAAAATAATATATTCTATTCTGTCTGATTTAAGATTGCTCCCTTTTATAATGTCAAGACATCAAAATAGCTTAGCATGAATTACTTTAACGCAAACAAAATTTGGTTAGGGTATGCTTGGCGTCGAACATAAAATACGGCCATAATAAATATATCCGTTGCACTACCATGTGAGCCACGACGAGAGATCATGTTGTTAGGTTGTATTTATGTTATATAAATTCCTCCAGCTATGGTGTGCTGTACTGAAAATATTTAACGAGTAATAAATTATTCAGAATTTTTACAGAAACTGTTAGTTTGTTTTGTTCATTCGAGGCAATCATGTGTTAACTCTCACAGTACAAATACTATTATTTTCTTGTATGTAATTTACTGAGAGCCTACCATTTTGGTGTTTAATTTTTAGAGAGTCGGCCTACTGTGTTGTACAGTAAAATTCATGTGGTACATTTTCTCCATACACACATTTAACAGTTCAACGTGTGTCCATCTCTTTATTTCTTGTTTTTCATACGTTTAAACTTCCAGACAACCGACCAAATTTTCGTTGAATACAAGTGTAGGAGGTAATCATGTGATAAAACCGTTGGCTTTAATTGGCTACGGTCAGAAACCAGCACCAAAACTCACAGGGAAAATAGCATCATTTAAATTAGGAAAAATAGCACACAAGTACGTAACATTTCACGTTAGCAGCAATGTTTTAATTGGTTAACTAATTCCAAAAACTCAGCCGAACTCCATGTATGCGATCTCACAAGAAAAATCGTTCCACGTGCGGCGGGCTTTAGAGATCGTGCGCAGTTGCGTAGTTACATGACCGAAGAGCACACAGTACCTACTGTTTTGTGCTTCGCTAGCATTGCGATTAGCGCACAGTGCCATGTTCTCTGTAACTTAGAAGAAAAAGAAACTAGCCACTGAAAATTATATAAAATAAACTTGTTAAAGGGAACGATATTGTATGTCAAATGTTTCAGTCATCAAAACAACATCTGTTTACAGTTTGACTCGCTGGTAAAACTTCATCGCGCTTATCTGTAAAATGCAAATGGTCTCGCGGTACTCATATTAGCTGCCCTCTTTTACTTTAATGCAATTGCCGAAGTAAATATTCTCTTCCTTTTCACAGTTCTTCACACCAAGCGTTTAATTAATAATCAATTAATTTATAATGTCACCTGTGTATTGAAAAAAAATCGAACGCACGAATCTATAGGCAGGGGAAGTAAGTCTTCGCGGAAGAGATGTTTCAAAAGATTGTACCGTTTTTTAATTTTCATAATTGGTTGAATCTTATTGTTTGCATGGGTTTATTGTTGCACACGCAGTCGAAGCTATCGAATTCTGACTGTCCCGGTAAAATGAATAAATGGATTCGTGTGCAGACATCATGATTTAGGAAAACTGCTCGTGTTTGCATACAGTAACTTATTCGAATCTACAGGTTGCTCAAATTCCTTAGCGAAGATTTGCTGGCTTAAGTAAACAATTTAATGTGGCATGAAGAAACCATACGTTTCTCCTTCACTATGATATTGTTTAAACGCCGATCTGTGTGCTGTAGTAGTCAGTTTAATTTTCTACAAATCTAGAGGTCACGGATTCGAGTCCCATTTCAAGCAGAAGTGATTTCAAGATTAATTTACATATGCCATCTCCTGATAAGCCTTGTAACTTAAAATACAGGAAGATAATAAGCAATACAAACATATAGATTCTTAAAACACACTACCATGTTTCGTGCTCATCATATTAGATTGGCGATGAGTAAACAACACTGCTGCACAGTTTATCTTTTCCTGGAATTGGCCTGCTCCACCACATCGAACCGCACCCAAGTCTAAGTGGTTATCTACTCAAACAAACGATGAAAAAAGGGGGGGATATATAAAGGGAACTGGAGCCACTAGATTATAAGGGTAGGGTAGAAAAAGAATCCGTATAGAAAATAATAAAATTAGTTTATAAACATAAAAATATTTTTTTTTTCTATTATTAGTATTATAACCTTTTTATTGAGTTTTTCACACAGACCTAGCAGCTTTGGTCGTTCTTTTGCCGCTTGTCTTTCACAACATCGTGATGTTAGACAATTAGCACTGTGATAATTTAAGCTCTCTTGGCGTTGGCTCTACAGTGATATAGTTTAAGCTCTCTTGGCGTTGGCTCTACAGTGATATAGTTTAAGCTCTCTTGGCGTTGGCTCTACAGTGATATAGTTTAAGCTCTCTTGGCGTTGGCTCTACAGTGATATAGTTTAAGCTCTCTTGGCGTTGGCTCTACAGTGATATAGTTTAAGCTCTCTTGGCGTTGGCTCTACAGTGATATAGTTTCGTGATACTTGAAGTTGTAAGTTACGTTTCCGTGTGTAGACGTTTTGCTGTGTGGTTCAAGAAACATTATTTGACTGAAATATATGACCGTTAAAAAATGCTAGAGAAACGAAAATAATGTTAATGTTTTTTTTTTTCCAATTTACATTTCTAAACAAAAACCAATATAATCCTGCACATTCCTAACAGTTATACTTTAATATTAAAAACCCAACTAAATGAATAAACACTTAATTTCGTTCAATAGCCATACAAAATTAGTTTACGTGCTGTTTAAGATATTGTTTTACTTAACTTTTAAACCTGTGTTATGAAGTTCATGAATATTGTCGTCGTCCTGGATGTGTGCAACAAAGCCCTTGATGAAGATCGTTAGATGAAACGTACGCGAAACTATTACTTGGATAGGGGCATTCACTGCCAGCATGCCTATCACTACAGCTATTAACGAAAAAGACATGTCCTAAACAGCCTACTACAGCGATCCGAAAACATCCTGTACCAACATTTATACAAATGAATGTATATTTGTACACACTTTATTTCCAGAAATTAAAATATACCGTTCAACCTTTTTCTCCATTACAAATATGTAGTGTCGTGACAAACCATTCCTATTTAGTCGACTAGTCCTTAGACTTCATGAAATTAAAACGTTAGGTAAATTAGCACAAAAACTTTGGTCCTGTAATCAAAAACGAGTAAAAAATTTGAACTTTTGTAGAAATCGAGTATCATAAAACATTAATATCACTTAATGATGGGATTTTCGTCTTAATCTTTCCATTCTTTGAGCTTTATAATTTCATAAGTTAAAATTCCTTGAATTTAATGTAAGTCAGTGGTTCAGTTAAGATTATATTCAGAAATATAGCATGACCGTGTTCCACGACAGAGCAACAAAAACTGAATTGCAATTTAGAATGAGTATGGGTGGTTTCAGAAACGAAGTCTCACCACCAAGGAGCTGTTGGATGCAGCAGCATATTCATATTTATAATATCAGCATTTCGTAAGCCTCTACGAAGCTACACTGAAGAACCAAAAAAAATTGTACTCCTGCATTATATCGTGTAGACCCCCCTCCCCCTCCCTTCCTACTGAAGCACGCAGAATTGCCGCAAGACGATGTGACATGGACTCGACTAATGTCTGAAGGTATGCAGGAGGCAATTTACACCATGAATCCTGCAGGGCAGTCCACAAATCAAATCTGCACCAATTTGAGAAAGCGTTGCACGTCTGTCACGTTTAATGATTCTCGTCAATCGTCGTTTGTCCCGTTCTTTCACGATCTTTTTCCTGCCGCAGCGATGTCGAAGATGTGATGTTTTACCAGATTCCCAATATCCACGTTCAAACTCACTTAAATCTTGATAACCTGCCATTGTAGCAGAAGTAACCGATCTAGCTGCCGACCGCATCACGTTACTCTGATTGGTTTCATACCTCTGTTATTTTAATACGCATGCCTATACCAGTTTTTGGCTCTTCAGTGTAGTTATGCACGGAGAACTATATATAATTTTGGGAAATTTATAAACAATTAATTTAACTCAGACTCTAAACACATAAATAAAGCTAAGCTGTGTGGCATTTTTAGACCGTTTGTTTAAAACACGTGAAAAAAGATACGAAATTAAAAAAGTGCGTATAACAATACATACACCATTTAAATGTTAGTTATATAATTACAATAATTGTGTGTAATTTCTACAGCCTACATTAACTCGCATTAGCTTACATTAGTAAGCCGTGGCATCATGACATATTTTCTAATGAAATATGGGAGCTAGTTAAAGTCAACAACTAATTATTTCAGCCTACATAAGCTTATATTAGCTTACATGAGTAAGCCAAGGTAATCCTGACATATTTTCTATTGAAATATGGGAGCTAGTTAAAGTCAACAACTTAACGAGTGACACATTAGGAGTATTAGAGTGGCGCTGTCCCACAACTACCCCCCCCCNACCAGTGTAGGAACTTAGAGAGACATGTGTCGATTCCAGTCACCACAGGGAAAGGTCAAGCCGAGAAAGATGTGCATGCCGGCTATTAAACGTGTCCTGCTGCGCAGTCCACTCCCCTTCACCACCTACGCCCCTAGCAAGCCCGTGAGATTTGTAAGCCCCGAGATAACACAATATAGTCAGGTGTATTTTGCCTGAAGTAAGAAAACACGCACCGCAGAAGAATTAGCTAAGATGGTAAATTCAAGGGGCAAGGTGCAACCTCCCCCCCCC
>NQII01001831.1:298450-428793 GCA_002778355.1 Clitarchus hookeri
ACCTATAGGAACCATGGCATGGTTTTGAAGTGCTGCATTGTTCTGCTTCCTACCACCTCACCCCCTCCCCCAACAAGGCGACACATGCCGACAATTAGGGAGGTAAACTAGGAAGCATATAAGCCTCTTTGTGGGAAGATTAATGAAACGTTTCAACCTCATTCAGCCAATTTTTGTACCCAAACAGCATTAACTAGAAACATAATTTACGCATGCAGAGATCGTCTTTTGTCTGATTTTTTGGAAAGTAATGTCAGGTGAGTAAATTTAATATTTTTCCATATTTCCGTAATAATGCAACTAATTTCGGCAAGATTTTACACACGTACTGTACGTCATGTATAGTTAAATTATTGAAAAGTATTAGACACTGATTTTCAAAATAGTGACCATATAAATATTGTGTTATTTTAGGCATATCTATTTAACAATTTAACAATATCAGTCAAACTTTTTATGCTGACAGTATCTATTAGAAACATTGTGTACAGAGACTCGTTTTAGTAGTTATGTAAACAAAGCCCCATTTAAGAAACTAATGTTTTTATGCCATCTCTCGGAGACGAATCAACTTACTTCCACCAAGTGTTTCAAACAAGAAGCATTATGGTAGGCCATGTAAACTTTTGTGATTTTAGTGGCTCTGACACATATTTTCAAAATGATAGCTGTGTAAATATTTCAGGTTATTGAACCCTATCCATCTAAACCTTAAAATCATTACATCCGAAGATGATGCTAGAAGTAAAATATAGGGCATTCAATGCCAGCGTGGTGCGTGGGACACAGGGACACCGAAAATTGGTAAGAAAACCATAAACGTCATGCTCTTGCATTCCACTTCGATAGAGGCCATTTTTTTATTCAAAATATTTCCAACATTTTCTATAATTTAATTTTTTTTAAACATTTTAAATTTTTTTTCATAATTCTCTAAATATATTCAAAAGCTTAAAAAAAAATTTCAAAAGTTTCTAGAAAATTCAACGATGTTGCGCAACATAGCCTCAGGCTGGCTCCCTAAGTCACACCCAGATTTTATGAAATAGCACAATGCCACAATCCCCGTTAAATCGCCCGAGGCACCGAGTTCGAATAGCCTGAGGGTACGGGACTTTGCGAGATTTTTTTTGCATTTCGACGGGGGCCGCAGTGATTCAGTGGATAGAAGTCATGTTAAAGTTCATGCTCTCGCATTCCATAGCGAGGGTTGCCATTGTGGCGGATAAGTTAGACGCAGCAACAGGCATCTCTGTACAGCAACGCACGCAACGATGCCATGACATAGCCTCCTGCAGACGTCTCCTTACAGCGACGCCCACCACGTTTCCATGACATAGCCTTGGGCTACAGGATGCCGCAGTGACGTAGCGGATAGACAATTCAATTGCCGGTAGCCATGACATAGCCCCAGGCGACAGGATGTCGCAGTGGTGTAGTGGATAGACGCATCGCTTCTTGGGGGGCTGCGGTGGTACAGCGGATATACAACATGTTAAAGTTCACACTCTCAAATTTAATAGCGAGTTGTGCCACAGTGTCGGAGTGGATAGACGTAGCCTCAGGCATCTCTCAACGACAACGCCCACCACGACGTCATGACATAGCCTTGGGCAGACGTCTCCCTACAGCGACGTCCTCCACGACTCCATGACATATCTTCGGGCTATATGACGTCGCGGTGAAGTAGTGGATAGAAAACTTGCTTCTTCGGGACCCCAGTGGAGCAGTGGATAGACACCATGCCAAACTTCATGCTCTCGCATTCAAAAGCGAGGGGTGCTACGGGGGTGGAATGGATAGACACAGACATAGGCGTGTCCCTATAGCAATACCTGCAACGACTCCATGACATAGCCTTGGGCATGACCCCACAATATGGAGGAGTGAATCCTTTTTGGGCAGTGAGGGGTTGAAGGGTTTTATCCTAGTCTACCCAAATCCCAGCCATGGTGCCTCAACTGGCCCCTACTTCATGCTCTTGCATTCCATGCTGAAGAGTTTCCTCCGAGTATTCCCAAATTTTCTCAGAATCTTCCCATATTCGATTATCATTAAATACCTTTCTACTAGCTAGTACACTTCATGCTCAAACATTCTGTGGCTCCCTACAGCTACTCCACCTCCCTGGGGAACCGCGATAGTGTGGTAAATAGACGACTCGCTTCCTGGGGGCCACAGTGGTGTGGCAGATAGACAAGTCCTTTAACACACACACATGTCCATTCGCATGCATACACACACAGGCACACACACAGTTCCACAACTATGTGGCTGGCCACATCCCCAGAACTCGGAAATTCAAGACCTACATAAGAATAGCGGTTTAATCAATTTGCATATCAGTTCAGCGGAGATCGCGCTACAGACCACCACAATTCCTGTCCGCATCAGTGATGTCACCAAAGGACGACAATAAAACTAACGTCTTCAGATTACGTCATGGAAAGCTACTACCTAGCATCGTACAGAGTATCAAAGCAGGATCGAGTAACTGCGGCAAGACATGTGAGCCTCTCAGCCTTCTGGAGGATCCCATTGGTCTTCGGTTCGAGAATGTTTACCTTTACTCAAAATCACAACAGCCAAATTACTTACGCCTATCACAAATGCTAAGAGCCATGGATGGGCTTCGTTATTTTCCATTTAGTTATAATGACGAGGTCGTGCAGCCAAGTGATGCGTTACCAAACTCTGTGTTAATTTTGACGATGTAGCATGTGATAAACACGCGACACTGCAGTAGTATTTCAGCATGGGATGCCATGCAGCAGTGGATTCGATTTACCTATGTCAAACTTATTCACGCATGCCTATGTCAAACTTATTCACACATGCCTAAACAGCTCCTAAGTGACAATGCTTATTGTATCATTATGACTCGCTTATTGGGAGCTGCAGTGGTGTGGAGGATAGAAGACTTGCTTCCTAGGGGCCACATAGGCGAGGGTGATAGACGTCTCGCTTCTTGGAGGCCACGGTGTGTGGCGGGTAGACGAGTCACTTCTTGGAGGCCACGGTGACGTGATGGGTAAACGACTCGTTTCTTGGGAGCTGCGGTTGTGAGGTGGATATACAACTTGCTTCTTGGAACCGCAGTGGAGCGGTGGATAGACATAGCCTCAGATATGTCCCTACGGCGACGCCTCGATTTCATGACATAGTGTCAGGCTACAGGCGGGCTCCCACGTCAACACATATTGTTTTTCAAAATTTCCCAACACATCTCTCTACAACGAATCATCATCGGCCCAGGCTCTACGGCTCTTGCATTCCTTTTCGATGCGGGGCTGCGTTGGTGCAGTGGGTAGACAACTCACTTTGTGGTGGTCGCTATGGTGTGGTGGATGGACACTTAATTCTTGGGGGTCGCTGTGGTGTAGTAGATAGACGACTTACATCTTGGGGGTCGCTGTTGTGCTTTGGATAGATGACTCGCCACCTGGGACTACGGTGTTGTGGTGGATAGACATAGCCCTAGGCTATGCGGGACTTGTTCTAGCATATCGACGGGGGATGCGGTGGTGCAGTGGATACACGACATATCAAACTCCATGCTCTTGCATTCCATTATGTCTGTGGAGCTGCGGTGGTGAAGTTGATAGATAATACACTACCTCAGGTGGTGTGGAGGCTTGCTTTTGCATTTCGATGTGTGCCGATGTGGTATGGTGGATAGACGATGCATCAAACTTCACGCTCTTGTAACCCACAAATGTGGTGCTGCAGTGGATAGACGACTCACCAAACTTCACACTCTAGCATGCATAGACATTGCCCCCGGCAATGAAAAATATGACATTGTAATTTAAGCCTTATGCGATCTTATAAGCATAGTTGACCGTAATTCCCGAACCGTTTAAGATATAGGCGACCAATTTGTAACATATGCATCATCCCGTGAAACAAAAAATAACACAGGGCCATTTAAACCCTAGGCCTATTTATAAGCATAGTTGGTCGTAATTTCTGACATATTGAAGATACTGCTATCAAATTCATAACATATGTAACACCCCTAGCAATAAAAATGTATGCATGGACATTTGCATCCTAAGCTTACCTATAAGCATAGTAGATTATAACTTCTTAACCATTGAAGATACAGCTACCAAAATCGTAACATAGTCATCGACTACTCATAACATAGACATCATTCGTGACAATGTGAATGCTGCAGCACACAAGGATAAAGAAACCTTACATGTTATGTGAGGCCCTCGAAAGAGTCTCGTCACTGACGAAGCTGTCAGCCTATCATAAGGAACACTACCACACACAAGGATAAAGGGGTCTAACATTTTACATGAAGCTCGCGAACAATTAGTCATGCAAGAGAGACATCACTACTACATGATGTTGCAAAACACATAGAAAAATTGTTATAAAACAAATAGTTATATGCATATAACAACCTATTTATATTGTAGCGGATTGCGTGTTCCGAACTGCAGGTGTGTAAGGTCTGAATGTACAAATCTTCATATATATTGTTAGTAGAATTTGAGAAATTTTATGCAATCTGTAAAAATTAATTCAACATGTCTCCCAAAGGTCTGGTTAAGGTCAAGGGCACACAACATTATCCAAGGTGATGGTTATGATTGTATATACATAAATATATATATGGTTGTAGTATACACAGACTGTC
Organism: Clitarchus hookeri; assembly: GCA_002778355.1. NCBI lineage: Eukaryota > Metazoa > Arthropoda > Insecta > Phasmatodea > Phasmatidae > Clitarchus > Clitarchus hookeri. The sequence goes on from NQII01001831.1 coordinate 303,102, forward strand.
TCAGTTGCTATTCAGACTTAAGAGTGAACAGTGATGTTTTTCTATGATGGAAAATAATCGGGAAAGTTATTTGTGTTGCTACTGTAAGAAGACTTTTTCTAAAAGTTGCCATGCTCGTCGACACAACACTAGCTGCAAAAAAAATATGAAATGCATTATCTTTTCACGTGAAAAGTGTAAATCATATATTCGAAGACTCGATAGCTTAAAAAGGAATAGTGCAACATGCAAAGCTCTCCTTCCTCCACGTGCCAATCAGTATTTGCTGAGATTAAAGGAAACTTTTGATGGGAAGATACCTGCGAAAGAAAAATCCAAACCATCAACATCGTTAAAGTCATCAAACCCTACCGAGGAAAAAATGGGCGGATCAGTCACATCTCCTAGTCAACCATTTCACTACTGTAACATGTCATTTTCATATGCCTACAATGTGAAGAGACATATAAAGCATAAATGTAAGCTGAATCCGCGTCGCACAAGCTATCGATGTGAAATGTGTCAAGTTGTTTTCACTCGTACAGATAGTTTAAACTTACATATGAAAAAGGGTAAGGGGGCTTTTTCCTCTACATACTAAGCAACAAAGTATTTTGACAGCATTACAAACTTGTGACGATCAGGTTACTGCTGTACGAAGTATTGGTACACCTACATCACCAATTTCTGACCTTCATGTGAACAATGAACACAATCCTTCACCAACATGATGGAAACAATGTTGCTATTGTGGTAAGATCTTTAGTAAAACTAGCAATGCACGCCGTCATGAGAGATGTAAAATGCTGTGTATTGGTGGTGAGAAGTCGGGTGTATTGCTAAAGTGTTTTGCCTCGATTTGAAGTTATTGTATAAACCTTTCAAGGAACTGTGTGGGAAAAACTTGCAGCTGTATGGTGGTGTAGCAAACTAGATATGCTAGCTAGCTGAATTGACAGTTATAGAATGCATAAAAAGCTTATATCACACTGATAAAATAAAGAGATTTGTACATATATATACATGTAAAAATGATAGAATCGTCTTAGTTGTTATTCGAATTACGAAGAGTGAACATCGTCTCGAGCGAAGATGGAAAATACGACAGAAAGCCATTAGTGCTGTTTCTGCAAGAAGCCATTTACTAAGAGCTCTCANAAAAACTTGCAGCTGTATGGTGGTGTAGCAAACTAGATATGCTAGCTAGCTGAATTGACAGTTATAGAATGCATAACAAGCTTATATCCCACTGATAAAATAAAGAGACTTGTACATATATATATATATACATGTAAAAATGATAGAATCGTCTTAGTTGTTATTCGAATTACGAAGAGTGAACATCGTCTCGAGCGAAGATGGAAAATACGACAGAAAGCCATTAGTGCTGTTTCTGCAAGAAGCCATTTACTAAGAGCTCTAATGCCCGGCCTCATGAAACTGCTTGTCCTATGAACATGAAGCAATCTACCTTAACATGTGAACTTTAACAGGGTATNCACTACACCACCACCACACCCTGTAGTCTGGGGCTATGTCATGTCTCCCGGGTAGTGAGTTGTCTATCTGCTATGTCACTGCAGCAGCCTGTAGCCCAAGGCTATGTCATGGAGTCGTGGAGGGCGTTGCTGTAGCGAGATGCCTGTTGATGCGTATATCCACTCCGCCACAGTGACACCCCTCGCTATGGAATGCGAGAGCATTAACTATAACAAGACATCTATCCACTGAGTCACCGCGGCCCCCGTCGAAATGCAAAGCAAAAACTTGCTAATTCCCATAGCTATTTGAACTCCGCGCCTTGGGCAATTTATCGGGGAGAGAGGTGTTGTGCTAGGGAGCCACATGAGGCTATTTCATAAAGTCTGGGCATTGTCTTAGGGAGCCAGTATGATGCTTTGTTGCGCAACATCTTGGAATTTTGTAGAAACTTTTGAAAAAAAATTTTNTTGTCTTAGGGAGCCAGTATGATGCTTTGTTGCGCAACATCTTGGAATTTTGTAGAAACTTTTGAAAAAAAATTTGAAACTTTTGAAAATATTTTCAGAATTAAAAAAATATATATTTGAAAATATTTCGAAAACATAAAATTTTGGAAAATTTTGGGAAATTTTGAAAACAAAATTGCCCCCGTCGAAGTGAAGTGCGAGAGCAGGGAGTTTTAGTACTGGCTGCCAAAATGGTCGCCATATAAGTGGAATGCAAGAGCATGCTGTTCACTTTTTTTTTTTACCAAGCTTCTGTGTCCCTGTGTCCCATGCACCACGCTGGCATAGAATGCTCTATATCTAACTTCTGATGATCCGAACCCTACTTCCTTGATGAGGTTGATTGAAAGCTACCTTAATTTTACGAGTTTTTTTTTTTTTTTTTGTATTCCGGGTAAGTCACTCGTTTATTTTAATTGTCTTGGTTATATTTTACCCTTTTTAGAACTTCGTTGAAATTTATTTGCGCCCATGAAGAGGAAAGTAGGCTCATATGTTATCCGTTACTAGGCTCATTAGTTATCAGTAACTTCAAGTTTAATACGTGGTTATGATGTATGAATGTTTCTCGAGTCTCTGTTAATATGTTGTAATTATTGTCACATATAGAGCTGGATTTTTGTGCGTAAGCTTTGTAATAAAAACTGCTTTGTGATGTTTTCTTTTATTTGTAAGTGACGAGCATTACTAATTATTGAAATTAAAACTATTGTCTTTATACTAAATTCTTCTAAAAAAAAGTAGAAATAATCATGTTTAAAACGTCAATATTATTAATGTTAATTGCATTATATTCATACTTGGTTTATTTTATTATAAATTAATGAGTAATATGGATGTTAGTTAAATGACAACATTTATGGCAAACTATGACTTACCCAAAATCTATGTGTTTTGAATTTCAATTCGACTGGTTGAGACAAACGTATTTTGAAACTGATTGTAATTTTTAAATTGCAGTAGCAAAATATACAGCTTCTGTTTTTTTTTTTTTTTTGTGACTCTTGCTTTTAATATTAATGTGGTTTTCTGAGTAAGCATCTGTAAACTAATAATATTCAACATTATGTTACATCTATACTGGTACAAGCTTAGAGTAGTGCAATTGGGATAGCCAAATGCAGAATGATGGTAGCTGCCGCTGCTCTATATAGCTTAAAAAAATTTCAATTCAACACGCCCTCACAAGGAAATCACAAGTGATAATGCTTTAAGAAAGGTATATAAATTCAATATTGTGTTTCCTCTTCATTTGATATTCTTATACCACGTACTATTCCTAAAAAAAAACAGTTCCTCGCATGTTATTTTCTTTTTGTGCACATTCCTCAATATAATCGACAGGCAACAGTTTTATNTTACATCTATACTGGTACAAGCTTAGAGTAGTGCAATTGGGATAGCCAAATGCAGAATGATGGTAGCTGCCGCTGTCCTATATAGCTTAAAAAAATTTCAATTCAACACGCCCTCACAAGGAAATCACAAGTGATAATGCTTTAAGAAAGGTATATAAATTCAATATTGTGTTTCCTCTTCATTTTATATTCTTGTACCACGTACTATTCCTAAAAAAAAAACAGTTCCTCGCATGTTATTTTCTTTTTGTGCACATTCCTCAATATAATCGACAGGCAACAGTTTTATNAAAAAAAAACAGTTCCTCGCATGTTATTTTCTTTTTGTGCACATTCCTCAATATAATCGACAGGCAACAGTTTTATAATGATTTACGTTAAAAATGTTTTGATTAATAGAAAATTTTGTAGTTTTGTCATAGTAAGAAAATATCAGTGATTGACCAGTAAAATTTTGAAATTATTTGAGTCAATAGTTTCTGAGTTACGGCGAGTTTTTTTGGCCGCATGAAGCGAGCACGCAGCACTGTTGAGCTTCCTGCCCATGTAAAAAATGTGTGTAGACGGAGGTGGTTNCAGTATTACAAGGTTTTTCTTCAAACGAATGTTTTATAGCTGTTAAAGTAGTATCAAATTAATGTATAAAATTTTTACATACGTGAACAACAACGGCCAAAACCAGCCTTAAAAATTGAGTGTTCACGGATTAGTCACCACCGAACTCACTGCACCCCAGCTAGCTGGACGACTATTTGATGTATTTTACTACAAACTGCAAAGTGTAAATGCAGTAATAAAACAAGAAGTTACCGATATAAATAATAAGCATTTTCCCTTCTACCTGGATGTAAATAATATTGTTGAACTTCTTAAAAGCTTAGATGGTGGCTAGGTCTTGATATCTTGTTGACAGCGGTATCATTAAAGATGTAACAAGAAACAAATGCAAAACTAGTGAGGCAATTAGAGATACGTGCGTGTCTTACCCTGAACACNCAAAACTAGTGAGGCAATTAGAGATACGTGCGTGTCTTACCCTGAACACGAACACAGTTCACCCCGTCCCGTAAGATAGCGTGCAAACAACTTTATTATGGAGGTAGAATTCGTAGCATCAAATTATGTTGTAATCAGTCTAAAGTCTTGGCAGACTGGGTTTACAAACCTAAAATATATACAGGAACATCATTTTTAAAACAAGTGCGTGAATCACTTAAATCATGTAAGTTGACATGGCGCACCGTATCACTAGTTGTGTGCGGTATTTGGGGGAAATAGGTTTACTGGTTCCCGGGATATGGCCTGAAAGCTTTTTTTTTTTGTGCTATCGTACGAAACAACCTAACCCCAGGTTCTTTATATGCATATCTCGTCTTTCTAATACATACTGTAAGCATAGAAAGTTTGGTTGAATTGTTTTCGAATTATTTAATATATACAACAAACTTATATGTACAGTTTATATTACCGAAAATTTGAAAAAAAAAAATATTTGACTGATTTAAGTTTTGTAAGTTTACGTGACCTACTGAAGCACTTCTTGTGTACGAAATTCGGCGGGTATCAGCTTATTGGTACCCGACATGTGGCATAAAACCTAAATTTTCTCATGTGGTGCTAAATTTATAAATGGAGCTTAAAACGGGCATGTAATTAGACGCATTCTGTACACTAAATCAAAATATTTATATGGGCNAAATTTATAAATGGAGCTTAAAACGGGCATGTAATTAGACGCATTCTGTACACTAAATCAAAATATTTATATGGGCACAATTGTGAAAATTACTGTTATACCCACAAATCTGTTTTTTGTACAGCTAATCTCTTTGCTGAGATATCACATCCCAGAGCTGTTATCGCGTTACCTATGATGCAGCAGGTTTATCAGTTGAAAGTTTGTACAAGCTTAACTACATATATACTCTTGCGCCTTTGTAAGAAAGAGATTACACAGACTCCACTCATACGCCTTGCGCCTAACCTTAGAAAAAGTGCTGTGATCATGTGTGAACACTCTTACATGGTACGACGACGATACCGCAACCAGAATATATTATCCGCAATTTTGAAAACAATTGTCTGGCACAGTAAACCATGTCAGTTTACGTGATCTACTGGAGTACAACTCGATGGCGTGAGTGACCATTCTTAGGGCAACGTCGAAAATGGTACGACGACGATACCGTACCAGAATATATTATCCTCGGAAATTTCATCGAATTATCCAAAGGATGAATTATGATTTAGATAAGGATGATGACATATGTTGTTGTAAAGTAGTCAGTGTAAATGAAAGTTATATTCTTTTAAGTTATTTATACAGATTTGGTCTTCAAGATATAACTGCTAAAGCTGTAAGTAAACTTTTGGATTTTTAATTTTTTCGTAAAATATTGCCTACTATAGTCCTACTCCTTTGACAAATTTTGTAGGAATCGGTTGATTGTTTCCAGAGGTATTACAAAACTTTATTGATTCGTGTAGAGGTTATGCGTAGACAAATTTGAGTGCTGTAGAAGATACTGCCCTCATACACAGTAAAGTTGTAATTTGAAAGAAATGTCTAGCCCACTTAAAAATGATCAGTTTGCATAGCCTACTGCAATACTTCTTGATTGCCAATTTTGATANAAGAAATGTCTAGCCCACTTAAAAATGATCAGTTTGCATAGCCTACTGCAATACTTCTTGATTGCCAATTTTGATTGCAATTTCTTGATTGTATTCCGTGATATTACAAAAATAGATAATTTTTGTGCCACTAACTTTTTAAATTGTGGACAAAATAGTGTCTGGGTAGACGTGTTTGATGATTGTAATAAATACTGCTACAGTACAAAGTTAAGTTGAAATTTGTAACATGGTTTCACAGATATAGCACAGTAATTTCAAATGTTTATATGGCCACTATTTTCAAAGAATAAGTGTCTCGTACACTAAAGCACGTCAGTTTACATGAACTACTGTAGTATTACTCGAATGCCAAATTTGGTAAAAAAAATATGTTGATTGTCCCCTGATATATGACATTAAAATATATTTCATGTGACACTATCTTTCAAAATGGCGGATGAAAGTGGTTATATACTGACACATTTCATTCACACAATAAATACTTTCAGCCAACAAAGTTTGTTCGAAAATGGTGAAACAGTGTTGTAAATATATAAAATTAACCGTTAAATATCCATATGCCTGCTATNAATATGTTGATTGTCCCCTGATATATGACATTAAAATATATTTCATGTGACACTATCTTTCAAAATGGCGGATGAAAGTGGTTATGTACTGACACATTTCATTCACACAATAAATACTTTCAGCCTACAAAGTTTGTTCGAAAATGGTGAAACAGTGTTGTAAATATATAAAATTAACCGTTAAATATCCATATGCCTGCTATTTTGTAAATAAGTGCTTTGTTGACTCAAATTACTAGTATTAACATGGCCTACAACAGTATTACATATATGTAGAATTTGACAGGAATAGTTTTAGTAGAACCCATTATATAATGTAATTTCTTTATATTTTCATGTTTCACTATCTGATCTCCCAAAATCGCCAAACAATAACTTTATCGCTTCCTAAATCTAATGTTTACTTCATGCACTGTCAACTACCAAATGATGTTTAAATCTGTTAGATGGTTCCCGAGATATAACGTAGCGCTTTAAATATTTCAATTACCACCATTTTGAAAATAAGTACCCAGCATGATCGAAAACAATAAAATTCCAATGTACTTGCTAAATAGTATATGTAGACCGAGATAGGTGAAATTAGGGTTAAAGGTTTAAAAGTTTTTAGGGGGGAGACATTCCCTCCAGACAGACATTCAGGTGATTGCATAAGCCTATATTTCTTTCGAAAACAACGCTTAAAAAGTGATTATAGTACCCTACATTTAAACAGTGACATGGTGATAAATAAATTCTGTTTTCACATTAAATTAATTTTAAATTGTATTACAGTTAAAATACTTGTTAGGCTTATGAGATCACTTTCCTTGGTGTGCCTGTGCGTGTTTGTGTCCCCTGCTTTTTTTTTTTACACGTGATCCGAATTTTACGAAACTCGGTAAACATATATTTGTTCTTAAGGACATCTTATGTTTATAGTTTTCGGTCATTCCAAGTGCTTACTTTCGAAATGTTCGTAATATAACCATTCAATTCATATATGTATATTGTAAGTACACCATTTTGGAAGATAGCACTACATGAAAATATAATGTTATAACTCGAAAACTACTCAACCTATTCTAGTCAAATTTGCAAGTTAGTAACACTATGGTAGGCCATGTAAATGTGTGCAGTTAAAATTGATTTGGCACTTATTTTCAAAATGGCGGCCAAATAAATATATTAGAATTACTTGGTATATCTACCATATAATTTAACCAATTTCGACCAAATTTTGTATGCTGAAAGTATTTATTACAGGCAAATTATACATCAACACNTTTATTACAGACAAATTATACATCAACACAAGGATACTTTTGTTCTCTATTTTGTAAGATAGCACCACATGAAATAATAAAGTTTCTACGTCATAACTCCGGGAAAAATTAACCGGTTTCTACCAAATGTAACATAAAAATAGTACTGCAGCAGTGATCTAAATTGGTGTGTTTAAAGTATGTCAGACATTCATTTTCAAAATGACGGTTATATAGTAACTTTAGCAATAGTATAGTTCATGGTCAAAATCATGTAATCAATTCCAGCTTAACTGTGTATACTGGAAGTATATATTTCAACTATCAAATGTGTATAAACGGAGACTTTTTCCTGCAATTTTTCAAGATAGAGCTACACAAACGGATGAAGTATTTATGTCATATCTCGGGAAACAATCCACCGATTCCTACAAAATTCGGCAGAAAAGTGGCACTAAAGCAGATGATGTAAATTGTTATGATCTAAGTATGTCAGACACATATTTTCAAAATGGCGAACACGTGGCCATTTTAGTTAAGTTTTCTATATCACCGAAACTATGTAATCAATTCTAACTTAACTTCGTATAGTATATCTATCAACTATCAAATGTATCTAACAAATACACATTTGACCGCCATTTTGTAATACTGTGCCACACACTTAAATTAAATTATTGTGCCATATCTCGTTAAACAATGAATCGACTTCTAGCAAATTTGGTAAACAACAAGTATTGCACTAGTTGATGTTAACAACTGTGTTTAAAGTATGTAAGGAACTTATTTTAAAAACGGCGGCAATATAGCCGTTTTAGTTTATAGTGTAAAAGACTATGAATTTTACTCGTTCTTGTTGTTATTTCGGATAGGCACTCTTAAGATCCTCACACAAAATAACCTTTGCATTTAACTTTAAATTTTTATTTCCTTTGACAAAAAGACAGATACACAATACAACTGTAAAATCAAAGTTCAGACCTTTGAAAATAAATTCTGCAATCTTCTTAAAAATTTGTATCTTCTTATGTATACAATCACATATCGCTTAGGNAGACCTTTGAAAATAAATTCTGCAATCTTCTTAAAAATTTGTATCTTCTTATGTATACAATCACATATCGCTTAGGAATATAACTTACATATCGGTTTTTAATATAAGCTCAGATATTTAAAATATAATTTCACTTCAAACAAAAAAAGGATTTTTATTTAATTAATAAATATCTATTTACATGTTTACTCTTTGCATACCTTTCGCTTTCCATTTCTTTAATTAAGATCAACGTGTTCCAATATACTGTAATGAAAATCGTCTTAAGGTAAAGAAATATTCCTTCGACATAACCTCTGGTAGATCAAGGACAAAATCGCTGCATGACTCTTTTTAGTCTTAACTATTCAGAATCGTAAAGTCAAAAATTGTTTACTTCATCTTTGACAGTTCTGTTGTGTCAAGCTCCATAAGAAGCAACATTTCGAGAAGAAAGCGTAAAGTCAAATCGTAAAGTTAAACTTTAATGTGTAAAGGTTTTTATACCTGGCCCGCTCTATGTAAGGCTGAAGTGGGTCTTCAGTGCGGTGTATATATTATGATATAGGAACTGAAATTCTGCTGCGGCTTTGGTAGCCTGTTAGGTCTTCGTTGCCTGATGTTCCTTGTTTGCATTCGAAATTCACTTTNAGACCTTTGAAAATAAATTCTGCAATCTTCTTAAAAATTTGTATCTTCTTATGTATACAATCACATATCGCTTAGAAATATAACTTACATATCGGTTTTTAATATAAGCTCAGATATTTAAAATATAATTTCACTTCAAACAAAAAAAGGATTTTTATTTAATTAATAAATATATATTTACATGTTTACTCTTTGCATACCTTTCGCTTTCCATTTCTTTAATTAAGATCAACGTGTTCCAATATACCGTAATGAAAATCGTCTTAAGGTAAAGAAATATTCCTTCGACATAACCTCTGGTAGATCAAGGACAAAATCGCTGCATGACTCTGATTTTTAGTCTTAACTATTCAGAATCGTAAAGTCAAAAATTGTTTACTTCATCTTTGACAGTTATGTTGTGTCAAGCTCCATAAGAAGCAACATTTCGAGAAGAAAGCGTAAAGTCAAATCGTAAAGTTAAACTTTAATGTGTAAAGGTTTTTATACCTGGCCCGCTCTATGTAAGGCTGAAGTGGGTCTTCAGTGCGGTGTATACATTATGATATAGGAACTTAAATTCTGCTGCGGCTTTGGTAGCCTGTTAGGTCTTCGTTGCCTGATGTTCCTTGTTTGCATTCGAAATTCACTTTCGTTTGCCGCTTTCAAATTGTTGGCACAGTACAATGTATTAGCATTCTTTAATCTATATAGAGGTAATAAGCTTTGCAGTGTGTTAGCAGCAATGTGGCTATTTAATTTAGTAATGCCAACCATTTATTGAGAAGAATTGACAGTTTCTTTCACAAAACAGNTGTTTCTTTCACAACACAGCGTTAGTTAAAAGGCCGCTGTTCTTACAATAATGAAGCCACTATTTTGTGATTTTTCTAAATATAAGTTAATAACAATATATTAATTGAGTACAATACAAAAGGAAACATAGTTGAATAGAAACGGGATATTAGGTATTTATGTAAATGTATAACGGCAGTTGTTTTATGACGTTAGTAAATATCATAACCTCGAAAGTGTTGATTTTGAAGGTATGTCAATTAGGTAGCGGTATTAAAGAAACTAAATTTCCTGTCATTAGTACAGGTGCCAATAACTGAAGTATTTTAAGTGTTATAACATGTAAATATCATATATACCAAAAATTAATTACGTTTTCCTGTAAAACAAAAAGCTTCAGGATTCGTTTATAACCAAAAACTTTAACCAACGATTGGCACGGGTTCCATCAACTGAGAGATGTTGGTTCCAGTTACTGAAGCAGGTGACAATTACTGCAGAAAAATTGTGTCAAAAACTATAATCAAACATAACAATGTGCAATTTGTTTCACGTTCAGTATTTTATTGCTATTGTTTCTCTATTTTCACACTCTAATTCGTAATCAGTGAATATTTAATGATTGCCAGTTATAACTGCTCCATCTGGAATCAGTAGAAAAATATCAATTATTCGTCAGTTAAAAGAAATCCGCTAATTCAAACAGTAGAAAATTAGTAATATTTTAGTTGGCTAGTAAAAAAGCTCCGGGATGAAAAAAAAGCTAAACTTTTCTATGTGAGATATGTCAAGTACGATTGATTTTGTCGCAAAACAAAAATTTTGTGTACACAAAAAGTTAGTGGATGTGGTTGGTATCGAACCACCACCCAATTTGTAAAGCATGTTACAGCTCTCATAGTTTGCCATCTTGTCCACTGTCCAACTTCACCACTAAAAATGAGTACTTGCATTCTAGCTATTGAATATAAAATTATAATGGCAAACGGCTGTATGTTTCATCATATAAGAGTACTTCATGCTGTCTATATATATATATATGTATTCTGAGCACGTCCATCTTTTGCAACATTCAAAGTCAATATAAGTTCAGTTTAGTTCAGATCCTGTGCTTTAAAAAGATAACTAAGCTGGTTTCCATGTTCGAGGTAATCGATGTTCACTAGTATAAGCCATTTTATATTGCAACGAGACACTAAAAATAAAAACTGTTATTTTTTGTGACAAATTGATTAGAAATACGTTTAATAAATCACCAGTGAGATGATTCCATAAGAAATGCCGATTTTTAACAACAAAATAGTTGTTTTCTTCAATTTAACTGATAACGAAAGTTGAAGTCGTTTGCCATAGTATGTTACTATTACTACGCAAAATACGAGGCTGATTATTGAGGTAGCAAGGTAGCGAAGTTGGTAAGACGATAGAAATTAAGACAGGAATAACTGTTGCATTTTGGGCGGAGCTCCGAGCCTAACCACATACAAAATTTTTGTACAGCTAATATTTTTTTTTGCGAGAAAATAATTGTACTTAATTTATTTCACACCGTAATTCACTTTTTTTTAATACTGGTACTTATTTATTAATCATCTATAAATAACTGATTTTCTACTGTTTGAATAAGTGGATTACTTTTAACTGGAGTGATAAGTAGTTTTCTTTTTATACTGATTCTGGATGGAGCAGTTTCAACTGGCTCTCAGTATATATTCACTGATTCAAATTTAGAGTGAAGATACCAACATAGGAAATGGGTCCATGTCGAGCAAACAGTTATACAGTTGAGAAACTTGATACTGCGCACCCCACTGTGAAAAATGGCGTGCCTTTTAACACAGCTGCAAAACATTATCGTATTCCAAGAGCAACTCTGCAGTTTCGTTGCAGTGATAAATTTTCAAAGGCAACTCATTTTGGGCCAGCTACTGTACTTAGTGAAAAGGAGGAAGAGACACTCGTTAGATAGGCCAATATGGGTGATAAATTATGTTATTCCAATGCTTTATACTATACATTTTTTATCAGTAGATGTCAAGGCCGTAAAATTTTATTCTCTTACCTGTTTCCCAGATACACGGAATGATATGATTAAATGTGCATGTAAATAGAGAAAACGACAGGCAGTTAGAAAGAGCGCTCTCGTTATAATGCCGAATCACAAGTTGGGAAGCTTCTGCTCCCTATGCCTCCACTCTTCCCATTTAGTCTATAAGACTAGGCTAGGCCTACGTTAAGCTAGAAAATTGTTTACAATACTTCACAGTCACTTAAATGCAAAAGTCGCTTAAATATTAGGTATCAAAATTATATAATACTCTAATAGGTTTATTGGATTGGCATATTGTGTCCCTAATTTTAATAACACGTGTAAGAAAATTCGATATTATATATGTTAGTTTATAAAAATAAACTAATCTATGTTATTACTGTATTTGTTTTCAGTGTGATTTTTAGTGTCCTCGAAAAGGGTTTCCACGAAGGAAGACATCCAAGCCAGTGTTAAAACATTTCTTAATGAAAATGGTCGCTAAAACCCATTTAAGTACGACGTTCCAGGAAATAAGTGGTACAGTAATTTCCTATGCCGACATCCTGAAGTAACAACCGGAACTCCTGAAGATGTCATCACAGCTACCCATTGTGTCAGCGAGGGGAAAATCTACGAGGGTGGTTTCAGGTAGTGGAAGAAGTCCTTAAATAAGAGAACCTATTTGGGGTTCTGTCTGAATCTGAAAGAATGTTCAACGGTGATGAAACCCACTTTATGTTATATCGCTAAAAAAAATGTACTTCTTACTCCAAAAAGTTGTAAAAAAAATGTATGATGTGGAACACAGTCAGGCAAACGCAACACTTACTGTTATGTGTACATTCATAGCATCAGGAAAGTATGCCTTCCTACTATTATATACACTTTTAAGAAAAGTCGACATGATATAGTTGAAAAGGATCCGGGAAAATTGTTACTGGTCGCAGTGACAATGGATGGATGACGTCTGAAATTTCCTTTGCATTTATTGGGAACGTTTTTTACCCTTATCTTGTAGAGAGACAGTTTCAGCTGCCAGTTGTGTTATTTTTAGATGGATATAAAACGCACCTTACATATCTTCTGAGTCAGTTGTACAAGGAACTGCATATCGAGTTGTAGCTTTATACGCCAATTCTACAAGAATCCTACAGCCAGCTGACGTAGCAACATTCCGACCAGTGAAGAGCAAATGGAAGGATGCGATGCTTGAATGACGAGCGAAAAATCCTAACAAAGCAGTTACCAAACAGGATTTTACTCCCACTGTTAGATTTTGATGAAAAATCTTGATTTGGAGCAAACGGTTTGGAATGGTTTCAGAGCAACGGATCTCTATCCGTGAGATGCTTACGCAACAGATATCTCAAAGAACATTGGAAAGAATATTCGAAGTCCTAAATCTAGTGCTACAAATTTGGAGGTAGGCTTACAATTACCTAAACATGATGACTTTTGCAGAATAGTGAGAGAAAGGCGAATTGAAAAATTTAAATCATGAAAGATGTTTATGAGGATGATGTCCTCGATGACGTCAGTGATGTTTTTTTTTTTTAAACTTTGGCAACATTATCAGAAACAACCAGTCAATTCACATGAAGGCAAAAATTAAAACGAGAATGCTGATGATTTAAATGATCGGAGTACAGTGCTAGAGGAAATCGTGGATAATGCTCTATCAGAGGTGGATGCTATTCCTATAAATGTGGTGCACAAAGTGAAAGAAAATAGCGCAGAGAAATAGTATGTTGAAGGTAATGTCGATAGGGGAGTTAACGAGAGCTTTGAACAATAATTCGATAAGAGTAACTTTGAACAAGGCGTTAATGAGACTTGTATGACGGAACAAAAAATAAGTCTTAGTGAAAAGAATATGAATGAAGTGGAACGTGGAACAAGGAAGATAATATTGTCAGAAGCGAACTTGTAACTCCGCCATAAAGAAATCCAATGGACGAGATCCTGACATAGCCTGAAGCTCAAAAAAAAAAAGAGGAATGCCAAAAGAATTCCATTTGTCCATACGTCGAGAAGGTGGAAAGAAGTTTATGACCAGAAAGAAACACTAAAGGCGGATGCTCTTAGAGAAAAATAAAAAAAAAGAAAGAGAAGAGAAAGGAACATACCCTTAAAAAAACATCACAGAAAAACCAAACGAATAAACGTAAGCCTAGTAAACAATCTGCAGAAGGACAACCTATATACAGATGGTCCGCTTGATGTGGACGATCCAAAAATTTCCGGAATTGTTGCAGATCACGAAATGCTGTTTTCGCTAAATGAAATTACGTACGGAAGCAAGTAATTTTTCGCAAAGGGACTATTCGTAACACGTGTATGGACATAAATAATTAAACCGCATATTATTTGTCCTCTGGAAACATATATTTATATCAACAGCATCTTAAAGTACGTGCAAAGAGGAATTCAGTGATATACCATATCCAATGGAAAATAACACAGAAACGCAAAGACATAATGTGAAAATGTGATTTAAGTATGGTGGGCCGGTAGAATGGACCAGTGGAGCTGTAAACACAGCTGCAAGCAAGCAACACATGCCGTGACTCATCCTGGCAGGACCATTTCCTAATAGCAGCGCAGCACCAGACCCTGTAACCTGTTATGGTAAGGGGTATTGCAGTGTGTGGCTGCACGTATGTAATAAAATTCACGAATTATGAAAAACTGGAGGCTCTATTTATTTGCGGTGAGTGTGGAAGAAATGCCAAGAAAGCCGTCCAAATATATGGTGAAAGATATCCTAATCGGACGCCCATCTCACGGCAAACGATGTAAATAATTTGCACACGTCTCTTGTCACGAAGTGATTGGAATTCCACAAAACGATTGCGACGAAAGACTGCTACGGGTGAGATGCATCAACACGATATATTGGCCCGTGTAGATGTAAACCCCCACATGGGCATGTGAGAACTTTCCGGGTTCGTAGGAATAAGTCAACTAAGTATGTTATCGATAATGCGACAACGGAAATTCCATCAATATCATGTGACTCTTCATCAGGCATTCATGAAGGTGATTTCTAGCAGCATGTTCAGTTTTGTAGGTTTGTTCTGATGACTACAGGGGATGACAGCAATTTTCTGAAGAACATACTATTTACCGATGCAACCACCTTCACAAGCCATGGGCACGTAACTGTACGAAATATGCACTACTGTCGATGAAGAATCCACGTTGGGTCTGGCACGTGAAGCACCAGCGACCGTGGAAAGTGAGCGTGTGGTGTGGAATCGTTTTAAACTACATCATAGGGCCATGCCTTATTCAAGGGACAATCACCGGCTGTATATATACCCATTTCCTCAGAGAGACATTACCGGCAGTTCTGCTTCGTGATATGTGGTTTCAGCATTATTGTTGTCCTACGTATTTTGCTTTGGATGTGAGGCAAGTGTTAAATGTAACGTTTCCAATCCTATGGTTAGGGTTGTGCTGTTGTAAGATGGCCAGCTCGCTCCCCCACCTAACATCTGTTAATTTTTCCTGTGGTGAACACTAAAATATAGGGTGTACAACATGGTTCCTACGACGTCAGAAGACATGCAGGGACGCATTGTGGCAGCATGCAGATGCATTCTGCCAGAAACACTTCAGGCTGTTCGTCACTCGCTATATGTGTGTTTACAGATGTGTATTGCTGTCGATGGTATACACATCGAGCACATGCTGTGAAAAGACCTAATGTGAAGCATTTCAATCATAACTTTGCTCTTTTGTACTACGCATGCGAATGCGATGCGTTTCTCCTTAAGTTAGTTTCTTCTATTTTTGTTGTGCATCTATACGCATTCGTTACTCAAAACAGTTAATGACTAGGAAACAAATCACCTAAATTACGTTGGTATTTGAATAAAATGTAATGTATTGATATCAGACTTGGACTCACATAGCCCGTCTTACCTCCGCTGCGGTGCTCTTCTTTGTCCAATATCGCATTCTGTGCCCCTTACCACATTAAGGTAAGCACTATGCTGCTATAAGGAAGCGGTCCTGCCAGGATGAGTCACGGCGCGTGTTGCTTGCTTACAGCTGTGAGTACACGTCCACTGCCCCATGCTACCGGACAACTTAGCTTAAACATATTTGCACATTATTTCTTGGCGTTTCTGTGTTACTTTCTATCGGATATGATAAAT
Organism: Clitarchus hookeri; assembly: GCA_002778355.1. Lineage (NCBI taxonomy): Eukaryota > Metazoa > Arthropoda > Insecta > Phasmatodea > Phasmatidae > Clitarchus > Clitarchus hookeri. Next base: position 319,530 of record NQII01001831.1, read on the forward strand.
CACTGAATTCCTCTTTGCACGTACTTTCAGATTCCGTTGAAATAAATGTATGTTTCCAGGGGAAAAAGCTTTTGGTTTAATTATTTATGTCCATACACATGTTACGAATAGTCACTTTGTTGCAAATTACTAACCCCGTACGTAATTTCATTTAGCGAAAACCGCATTTCGTGATCTGCAACCGTTTCGAAAATTTTGGGGGGGTCCATGTTAGGCGGACCTTCCTGTATAATGCTAAAATAGCAAATAAGTCAGTTTCGCACAGCATATAAATACATGATGAGAGACCTGGAACATCTACTACTAAGTATATTCTACTAGCGAACCGACCCGGCTTCGCCCGGTAACAATGTAGTTTTTACACCGATTCTTTGAAAGACAAAAATGGTTACGTGGATCATCCTTAAAAGATAATCATATACTATTGCGGACGTTTCTATAGACCTTTTTTGAGAGCTACAATTCTGTAGTACATTAATTTGATGTATCTCTTATGGTTTAGTCAGCGCAAGCCATGTAAGCACCGTAAAAGCGGTTTTTCTACGACTTGATTACAAACGGTTTAACATTTCTCTTCTATCCATATATTAAATACACATATCTTATACATCAAAACCTTCCTCAAGAAAGTCTCTAAATAATGTTGAAAACGACAACAACATTCATTAAGTAGTTTAGAAGTACTAAGCGAATACACAGACAGACGCGGATAAGCTACTTTCTTTAATATTATTTAGAAAATAGGAATGTACTACAAGTGCACCCGTACTATAACCACTACTTGGAAAGGGCTGGAATGTAGCAAACGCGAGAAAATATACCATCAAACATGATGAAAACTCGGAGATTTAGAGAATTGCCATCTTGCAGCTTAAGCATAAACTCTTTTGAATTATTAAATCCAGAGATCATTACTTAACAAAATGAGAAAATATTGATTTAACCGTAGGTAATTCTAAAAGAGGACTACATTTTTATTCTGTGTGTAATGTTATGAAAGAAATATTAGAAAACATTTATTATGGTGCCAATAACAGGATTCTTGACTTACAATGACTTGGAGAATTGTGCCAATAACTGGTATATTTTATAGTGTTTTATTTTAAAATAATTTTTTTTTTATCTTTTGAGTGTTTATGTTTTTGTCTACAGTGGAATATGTTCTTCAAATATTAACAAAATTTTGATAACATTTTGGAGTAAAATAATTAAACCAAAATTTAAACTAAGAGTTATTTTTTGAAAGTGCCAGTAACACTGAGTTTAACCTATGTTTTGGTGTAACTTGCTTGTAAGACGCTCTACGGCATTCGATACCTCATCTTTGGATATTTCCTATTTTCTGATTTATGAAGTGTTTGTTCTCATGTAACTTTAATTAGGTTCTCTTTTTTAATATATTATGTGAGCGAGAATTCACGTTTGCCGATTGCCCTAACAATGTACCGTTGTAGGACGATTAATTGGGGTCGCACTGCACTGTGGAACCTTGGCATGTCAGTTTATTAGTTCTTTAGTAAAGAAAAATTAAAATAGTTTATAGGATCTAGTGTCATCTACAAACCTGGGTGCAGATATTGTTATTTTTTTTATGCGGCGTTAAATGCAGACTGTGATAGGATTTGTAATGGTTGGCCTAGTTGTTGTAAACTTTAAAAGTGTTTTTTAATATTTTTAATTCAGGTTTTTATGACGTCTGAACTTTGTTCGCGCGATGATTTTGTCGTGTCAGTCGTTATATGAGGGCTTTATCGTAGCTCACTTAAGCAATGATGTGTATTCTTACTCTGCCTGTAGTTTTAAAATATAATTGATTTCAATTGTGGTATTTAGTGGGTATTGCACCAGTAAAAAAAGGCGACAATGCTGTATGTGTGAAAAACATGATTTTCAAATGCTTCCCGTTCAGGGATCTTGTACGCTCATATTTTGAAGGTATGCAGGGGGACTATGAGCAATGTGTACTCGATTTGTACATTTATTGTCTGTCCCATGTAATGGTTGTCTGCTATCGTGTTATTTAAAATTTTCGAATAATTGTTTGCTTTTATATTGTCTTTATTATTTTATATATAATTAAATTGTTGCCAAGTATTTTTTGTGTATTTTCTTCGCCAAATTGCATGTTATGGTGCAATATATTAAATTTAATAAATAAAGCCAGATGTGGCATAAAAATTAAATCTAAGATATTACTTTAATTTTAACTAAATGAAACAAAAATAACATTAAATTATTAGGTTTATATAAATCAAACAATTATAAAAACAACAACAAAATTCTTAAAAATTGGGGGTGACATGCTAATCTAAAATATTTTCACGTTAAAAATTATTTACACATAGTAATAGCACTTAACAATGGATTCGTAAAATTTAAAATATATATTTAATATATTTATCACAATAAGGTTTTAGGTTTTAAGTACATATTTTGGTACGTAAAGTAACATACAGAATAAGCAGTGACGATAATAGTGAATCATATCGGAAAAAAAAAAATCCCGCCAGCGTGCTCTCTTGCAATACGCTGTCTAAACCGTTAAAGATGGAACAATATCATGTAGTAAAGAATTGTATAGAATAAAAAACCAATAAAAAAAACTCCGCGGTAGCATACGTTTCTATAACAGGCAAATACTAATAAGCGTTTTTACCATTTAATTCACNAACAATAAAAAAAACTCCGCGGTAGCATACGTTTCTATAACAGGCAAATACTAATAAGCGTTTTTACCATTTAATTCACAAGCAACATTCAATGACGAAGTTTTCCACCTTGCACTCATTGAAATTGAAAAGCAAGTGCAGAAATTGTCAGGAAAAAGTATAAAAAGCATGTGCCTACGATAACCAGATAATATAGTAGATTCAACCCTTAATAATGACTACATCAGGGAAACTTCATATAATATATTATAATTGCACACCACCGCAACGCTTATTAGTATTTCTTTGTTATAGATAGATTTATGCTGCCGCGGATTTTTTTAGTTCTTTTTATTCTACACAATTCTTTACTACATGATATTGCTCCATCTTTAACGGTTAAGACAGCGTATTGCAAGAGAGTGCGATGGTGGCAAATTTTTTTCCGACTTGATTCACTATTATCGTCACTGCTTATTCCTTATGTTAATTTACGTAACGAAATATATACTTAAACCTGGCCAGAGAACATAGCTGTGAATTAAAAAAAAAACACGTCAGTCGCATAAGTGGTTCTGGGGTGTTAAGCGCACTAACAGACAGACAGACAGAGAGACGCTGAGTTTAATAATATGTATAGAGTACAGAAGATTAACACTATGTAAAATTCAACTCCATTTAAAAAAAAAAACCTAAACAATAATTATGTAGTCCACGCGAGCGGAGCCGCGGGCATAACTAGTGTGTGTGTGTGTGTGTGTATATATATATATTTATATACACACACACTAGTTGTATATATATATGTATATAAATGAAATTGTAAAGAAGACATAATTTAGGTTTATATCATACATAATATTTATTTTGTTATACAGCCAATACACAATTCTAATAATTTTGAAGTGAATCAAGTTGACATGGAAAATATCAAAAGTTCATATTGAAAACAATTAAAAATTTTAAATAACAGTTTTCCTTTAGTTATAAATATAGGTTCGTAAATGTTTCCCTGTTATAAAAATGGCCCTTGTCTAATTATTTATGTCCAATTACAGATTGATTAACATATTTAACAAAAAATTTTAATAGTTTTAAAATATATCAAACACATTCAATTGTGTTATGTTTATTTATAATCAAATATTTCTGATTGATTAATAAAAATTTTATTTATAAATAGTTTCCCTTGGGACATACTTATAATCATGTACGTCACGTACTACTGATAACTCGTACATCAAAATTACATTTTTTGAACACTTATAATGGCAACATTTTATATTTTTGATATGTAGTTTGTCAAATTTGGTGAATTACAATTTCAAAAAATATCGCATAATGTTAATTCATAAATTTTATCAATTTGAAAATAATATACACTTGACTTTTAGATTAATTAATGGTTTATCATATTTTTTTAAACAATTACTTTTTAAAAATATAATAAACTTAACAAGTGAATAGTGATTTTTCCTGAAAATCAATTACACTTATTGATGACATTAAAATAACTGCTTTATATAATACTTTAGGCAAATTATTATTCACGTTGCACTTAAATTTTCTAATTCTCACACTCTCAAAATGGAAATTTTTTTTAAACTCCTTTTTGAATACATAAAACGGTGTCATATCGGCTAACGTGTGTGTGACTTAGTTGTACATGTTTTTGTTTCGTCATATTAGCATTAGCTTGCGAATGTATTGTCGGCCGGTTGCCATGGATTACGGAAAGACCTTGAAATGGGGATGAAATTGTTTTTGTAAATATATGTTCATTGAAAAATTCACTGATATTTTAACCTTATTTTGATTATCTTCGTTAGTATTTGAAATGAATTTGGTGCTTCAAAACACGATTTAGGACAGTATTACGCAATGAATTTAACTTGTAGGCAAATATTTTATTTTAGTATTTTACTCTCACGAATAACAACTGTTCTTATAGATTCACGTCGTAATACTTTATTTAAATATTTCCCTATAAACACGTACTTCTCAATTCTCAAAAACTTTAAGCCTTGTTTAGGCACATTTGACGAACATCCTATTTCCGTACGGATATTACTTAAGTATTATATTTGGTTATCCCAGTATTTTGAAATAAGATATTAAATTTAAGGATAAGATTAAGCCTCTATCAATTAAACTAGCATGATACAGGGTTAATAATTCAAGAAATATTTTTAATGTTGGCCTATGTAACAGGAATATACAGGATCATATAGCCTAGTGTTAACTAATAGTATACTTTGGGGACGTTTAGCACAAGGTCTGAGGGCGATGGAGCTGCTAATGATCTGTCATTCCGATCCCTCGGCAACCATCTTGTCCACCATGTTGAATGTCGGTGATCTTAACCTTAACCTTTGGCATTGACCCAGTGACCTTTGACCTTGAAAAACCAAAAAAATTCCAAAGATATATAAACAAATATATTTAAATATTTTATAAAAAATAATAAAAAGTTAATATATAAAATATATTAAAAATGGTATTATTAAAAATTATTATAAAACAATTTTTATTATAAAAATTAATATTTTTAAATATTATTTTTAAATATATTATTTTAAAATTTATTTTTAAAAACTGACATTTCCGGAGGCCCCTCTAGCACCACGCCCAGCAGACGACTGGCCCACACCACTTCCCCCTTCCAATATATTTAATTGCTCCTCCAATTTCTCACCTTCGTTCAACTAATTATACGGCAGGCTTCTACAAATTACTCGCGTAAACTCGATCCCCACCAATGATTCTTATTGGTTAACCATGTCACATGACAATCTCTCTCATTGGCTAATTTCTCGTGTGCTTTCGGAAACTTTCGTTCCGGCCAATCAGCGGCTTACTTTAGTCGCAAGCGCCTGTGTTTTCGGACTTTCTTTTTTCCTTAACTCTTTATAGGGCGCACCCCGAGCCCCCTCGGTAAAGACGTCATTTTCTCGCTCTTAAAAAAGAAAAATGTACGTGTGTTGTCCGAACGGCCATAACATCTTTTCGGCCATTTTAGCATTTGGAAGGGTACTCTCGCTTAGTGCCATGGACAAACAGGACGAGTTGCCGTATCTACCGAAATAATTTCTCCTGGTCTACGCACCTCACGAAATTTCGACTGTATTCAAGTATTTGCCGGCCTACGTACAGCAAGACAAAGACATACGGGACTGTCTCCCATGCAAGGAGTGTTTCGAGGTCTGCACCATCTCGGTTCGACACGCCACATCGCAAGGGCTGGTGCAAGGCCCGCCGAGCAGCCCTGACGACGTCCGCACATGTGGAAGACTCGCCTGTGGATGACGTGCACGTGGAAACCTCCCCCGCCCAAGTCATTTCCTTGCAAGCTGGATTAGTGGAAGACGCTCACCTTCAAGAAATTTACTCGCAAGCAAGAGACGACAACTGCAAGGAAGCCAACCCACAACACACTTGTCCGATGTGTACGGACCTCCATAAAGTTTTAGATGAATTATTCAAAAATTAATTAAAATAAAAATTCTCAGTGTGCATGGGAACTTAAATATTTAATATAACAAAAGCATCTAGTGAAAAAAGTGTTTTGCAACATCCAAGGTTTTCGCTCATTGGACTCGTACACTATCAAACAGATTGCCATCTCGTACAGTAACGAAGACGAGTAAACCAAAGTTTTCGCTTTTTTACCACCGTGTTTATGGCAGCACTTGGACAGCACCACGCAACAAACGAACCGCCTACAGACATACAAAACGCACGGACTCAGGTGGGACGACGGAAATATTCCGTACGGCAGAATTCCTAACGTATTGGAGGAAGCCATAATTTGCGAGTACCCGGTGTTCCTGATTGGAAGACGCCAAGAGTAGGCGATTTGCAATGCGTGCCCCATCAGAGCAAACGTCGTAGAACTTCACAAGCAGCTCTGCTGCCCGCCGTTTCGACAGCTCGTCGAGACATACGTCACAAGACTTCACGAGTGCAAAAATCAAAGACATTGCTGTGCTCCAAGCAACCCCGAAGCCCTAACACTATGAGGAACCCATGGTACATAAAAAAAAACAATTGTGTGTAATGCCATAATTCAGAGAGAAAACTCGTTAAAAACATATATTCCTGGTATTTTTGCTATGAAGAAGAAGAATATTGTGAAGTGTACATAAATAAATGTGTTAAAAATAATTTTTTATCTCCAATTATTTCCTGATTTCCTGCTCAGATAACCATGTTAAAAAAAGCATGCTGGTAAAAACATTTATATCAGTTTCGTTATAATTTAAAGAAAACTACTTTCAAAATATTAAAATATTCAATAATACTCTAGCCACTGCCACTACTGAAATCACAAATCTATTTAATGTGTATGAACGTATTTATACAATAAATGATAATTTAAGGATTAGGGGGAAAAAAACTGCAGGTGAAGACGACCTCGAAAATTATCTTTAGACGCGCCATGTAGCAGGAGAGGTGGTTCGAGTTAAGGTTGGTACCACGGGTATTCTTCACGAGTTGGCAGCCGTGTATAAGTTGTACTTTGGTATTCCTGCAACACAAACTGTGGACGGCGCGTGGCTGCCTGGAGCCTAGGAAAGAGCGAGCATGCAGCAGCTCTCTCGACCACAGTGGCTTACATATAATGTTAAATGTATTATTCCAACAAAGATAGATTGCATATTTATTTATCATATAAACTTTAATACTTTGCAAAAATAATTCACGAATGCATATTTATTTTACTATACGAACTTTAATACGCCGGTGAAAAGAAACACACATTTGTCTTCAGCCCATTCGAGAATCCACAAGGGTACACTGACAGGTCCGTCTCTTGAGAAAAAATATACACGTTACCATAATGATTGATGAAAAAAAACAGACCAAACATACTAGTGGCGACAAATAGAACATACTTATGGATGAAAAATATACACGTTACCATACTGATTGATGAAAAAAACAGACAGAACATACGGGTGGGGACAAACAGAATATACTGATAGGGACAAACAGAGAGCATTCCTAAAAAACAGAAAAACACTCATCACATACTTTCCTTACACGTCTATTTCTTATAAAACGTAATTTCTTTAAAACAAAATTAAAGTCAGCGCTCAAGGAAAATATTATGTATAGAAGTGTCTGCACCTTCGATTCATAATCAGTTTCGTGCTAACGCACTCCCTACAAAAAATACATAGTAAAATGGTAAAAGTATGTTAAGTGAATTTTTTTTAAAAACTGTAGATTTTCAAGATTTCTTTAATTTTTTCTCAAAAATTATAATTACAATATTATAAAACATGGGAGGAAAAAATTTAAGATTTCCTAGATAATTTTATTTCGCGTTCGTTGTGACGGAAAAGCATATGTGAATCTTACACCATCGGACAAGGTATCCTTTGCTCATCATAATTCAAATGCAAACATGGCTCACTAAAACCTGGAGAAAGAAATCGAGGCGTTCTTTTTTTTAATGGAAAATAATAATTTTTGTATTGTCTGTGGATTTGATAACGAGCGTATTTAGCACAATATGTTAACAGCGATGAAAAAATATTTCTTATAAAATGTGCATTTAACACATGAGAAAAAAAGGAGTCTCAACTTTTGCTGGATGCTACACAGATCAAGCCCAATATAACTAGTTTTACTTCTAATAGAACTGTGGCTGGTAAAAATTATTTTTTGCAAAATACGTGTACATCCCAAGGTGTGGAAAATATATTGGTTCCACGTACTCTTCTTCGCTTTTGTAACTTCTTATAGAAAATTATTTTTTTGACTGATTAATATTGAATATTCAATTTATATAGGTTCTGTACTGTTTAGGTAGTTTGTACGGAGTCAAAAATTCTGGCAGGGTTTGTATTTGGACTGTGACCTGGCAGAAATCGCTCTATTTTCAGACACGCCTACCCGGCGTCACCAAATCACATCCTTATTGGCTGCAACCAAAATCGAATTCCCATTGGCTGCGAGGGAGACGGAACTTTGTACCATAAACAAATCCCATTCCCATTGGCCGCGAATAGAATTTGCACTTTGAATTCCCCCCACGTGCCGATCACCCATTGGCCAGGAAGTGAATAGTACTTTACACTACGCCCAGGCGTTGATCTCCCATTGGCCACGAAGGGAGTTGTATTGTGTACTCCTTCCCCCTCACCAATCAAAATTTAGCAATTGCCTATTCGTCGAAAAAAGTCAGAGTGTGGGCACTGAGGTTTAATTAATGAGGGGAGGGATAAGAATACCCGGTAAAATATAGTCTCATATCTCAGGTGCATAACATTTTCAAGGTTATGTCATGAGAGACAGAAAATAAATTAACCCTCTCTCTTTCGACATTTCTCGACTTTCGCAGAGAGGTGCATAAGATTTGCAAGAACATGTCGTGAGTGACAGAAGATTACTATTTTATCTCACTCTCACAATCTGAGATACTTTACAGTCGTTAGTTCCCATAATTTATAATACATACATAGCTAGTCTCGGGAAGGGTACCGGGAAATCTAAAAACGTGCGATAGGTACAACAATCCACACCTCTCATCGCTTGCATTGACACGCCTACAAGAGATACATTCCATCAGTTGTCGGGTTATTGCAATATATTAAAAAATTATATTCTTTTACAAAAACATTATGTTGGAAAAATTACAAAATTTACGTAATGAACGAAACCATTGTATATTGATTTGTTAGGTTTATATTTTTTGTACAAAATAAATTCTAATTATATTTAAATATTTATGATTGCGGACTCTTTTATTTTCGCGGACGAAAATACGCGGTGAGGAGAATCGACACCCCTACCTCAACCGCGGAAGAATACATAAATATCGTACTGGTAATCAAAATATAAGGTGGAAACGTGCTTGTTTCCTCCCATTCTGCCTTTCGAATCAGCTTCGTACGTTTCCAAGTATTCTACAGCTTTCGACGACTTTTTTTGCTTACATCAACCTTTCATCAGTTCAGTGATAAATACCTTACATCCTGTTGCAAAATTTTTTAGGACTCGAATTTTTTTTTGGCGAATGATTTCAGGAGTATGTCTCGTTTATTTAATCTTGCTTTTCAAATCAATGCTTTCTTTCGAGTATTATAAATAAAGATCTTGACCAAAAAACTTTAATGTTGTGGATGATGAATAACTAATCGACTTTGTTTTGCAAAATATATTACTGCATTTGTTCCGTACACATTCGTAAGAGTGAAAAGTGAATGGACGTATAGCTGCGGTGTACGTGCTTATCGTAAAGTAGGTCAGGAGAACACTCAGTGCTGACTAGGCACACCCAGAAGAGCGAGCACTCCCTCCAAGGCCGTCCAACTCAGCCCGAATGCATCGTGCTCCTAGTTCAGTAATAATTTATGCCTTTCTTTTTAATAATATAGCTGGGAAGTAAGTATTAATTTTTTAAATTATTCGTTATCGGAGAAACACTTGCCTCATCTCAGCTCAATTGTAGAAATAATTACTTAACATAAAAAACAAAAAAATGCTTCCCGTTACATCAGATGAATTGTTTTGACGATCGTAAAAAACCCCCTTCGTTTCCCAAAAGCATTAGGAAAATATGTTTCTTGTGTAAGCAGTCGTATTTTTTTACGTTACTGAAAACATTACGATAGAGATAATTTAACATAGTAGTTTTGATTTTTTGTGTGCAAGTTTGATCTAGCATACATGCTCCTTTATTTAGAGATACTATAATCTCATACGATTATTTCAGGTTATCTTTAAAGACAGTATTAAATATTGTGCTGACGTTAAAAAATACAGACATGTTAGACTTCCTTTTAGCCGTTTGATTTCCATCGCATTCCACATAAAAACGAGATGTATTTCAAAATATGCATGGTAAATATGTGTCATGCATTTGACACCAAACATGAGTATTAAAGTTTCAGCCTGCATTGCTAGAGTACAGCGTTCTTTAGAGTGTCAGAAATAATCGTAGGTAGTCGAGCCCTTTGAGGTTTTTACAGAAATATCGATACATTNTTAGACTTCCTTTTAGCCGTTTGATTTCCATCGCATTCCACATAAAAACGAGATGTATTTCAAAATATGCATGGTAAATATGTGTCATGCATTTGACACCAAACATGAGTATTAAAGTTTCAGCCTGCATTGCTAGAGTTCACAGCGTTCTTTAGAGTGTCAGAAATAATCGTAGGTAGTCGAGCCCTTTGAGGTTTTTACAGAAATATCGATACATTAAAGAGAGATTACAGGTTCCTTTACTGAAGTATATTGAGGGCTTAATAAATGTAATTTTTATCAAATTATGTCAACTCGAAAACTTCAAATAAATTGTTTCCTGGCTAGGAATGGCACTCTATGTAAATTAATATTATTTGTATTACAGAAAATAACCTATGTAATTTTATTCACCTTGCAGGTTCCGAGGTGGGTTCTTCAGGTGTGAGGCGAACCATGGCCGACCACTATGATATGATTCATCAGTCGTTCCAACACCTGCTGGGGTAGGATTGATGTCACCTCCAGTTTTATTTTCCTGTGGGTTTTGAGGTAAGCACTTCAATCTCCGTCAAAATGGGCTCCGATACGAGGCCAGTTGTGTACACAACCTCTTCAGTGCCGATTCACAGATTTGAGAGAAATGTGGGGTACAAATAAGCCGAAAGGACGTAATGGATAAGCATGCAAGCAGCAAGAATTTCAAATTCGGCAGTGATATGTTTAAGCGAACTGACGATGCACGACGACATAAAACTAGCTGCCACTTTAACCCCGGTAAACGTATATTTACTTGCGAAGAATGCGGCAAGGAACTATCGTGGGTGGATAGATTTAGGGAGCATATAGCGAAGTGTAGTGGAGCAACCCCTCCTCCCACCGCTGGACTCGACGTGGTTCCCCGACAGTCCGTAGTCCTACAGGTTGAGGCCCCTGCCCAATCTTAGCGACCCCGAATCACTATCCACAAAGTCCAGCAAACCCCTCACGGATTTGTCGAGGCAGAAACGGCATTTAATGCCAATTTAAAGACGTACGTGACCAAAAAAGTATGTGATACCGCAGGACATATTTGTATTATTTGACAAACATAAGGCAAAATATAATCAAACAGCTGACGGATGAAGTGAGAGAAAATGGCGCGATAAATTTAACATTCGGCTTGAGTGCGATTATACGAAACCAACTCCTGAAGGTACAGACATATGATCATTTAAGATGACAAATATACAGATCTATGAAATCAGTGATTTTGAGGAGGCCGTGCAAAATAGCTTAGATAAAGTATGTACTGAAGAGACACAATTCAAAGAAATAGGTTCCGGGTGGACACTGTCGAAAGTTAATCACCAACAGTTGCGCATAAACAAGCTGGAGCCCCTCGCATCTCGTCGTACAGTGGAGAGCAAAAAAAACTGGTATAGTCGTGCTTATGCAAATAACACCGGTATGGAACCAATCAGAGTAACGTGATGCTGTCGGCAGCGCCTATGTAAAACAATACGAGTATGGCAAAGTTGCTAGATCGGTTACTGCTGCTATAATGTCAGGTTGTCAAGATTTAAGTGAGTTTGAACGTTATGTTATAGTCGGCGCACGAGAGATGTGACATAGCATCTCCGAGGTAGCGATAAAATTTTAGTTTTCGCGTACGACCATTTCACGACTGTACCGTGAATATCGGGAATCCGGTAAAACATCAAATCTTTGACATCGCAGTGACCGGAAAAATATCGTGAACGAACGGGACAAACGACGACTGACGAGAATCATTAAACGTGACAGACGTGAAACTCTTTCTCAAATGTGCGCAGATTTCAATGCTGGGGCATCAACAAGTGCCAGCGTGCCAACTATTCAACGGCCATCATTGAAATGGTCTTTCGGAGCCGAAGGTCCACTCGTGTACCGTTGTTGACTGCACGACACAAAGCTTTACGCCTCGCCTGGGCCCGCCAACACCGCCATTGGACTGTTGATGACTGGAAAAACGTTGCCTGATCTGACGAGTCTCGTTTCCAATTGTATCGGGCGGATGAACGTGTACGGGTATGAAGACATCCTCATGAATCCATGGACCTTACATGTCAACAGGGGAATGTTCAAACTGGTGGAGGCTTTGTCATGGTATGGGGCGTGTGCAGTTGGCGTGAAATGGGACCCATGATACGTCTAGATATGACACTGACAGGTGACAGATATGTAAGCATCCTGTCCGATCACCTGCACCCATTCATGTCCATTGTGCATTCCGACGGACGTGGACAATTCCAGCAGTACAATGCAACACCCCACCCGTCGAGAGTTGCTACCGCGTGACTCCAGGAACACTCTTCTGACTTTAGACACTTCCATTGGCCTTTTAATCACCAGACATGGACATTATTCAGCATATCTGAGATGCTTTGCAACGTGCTGTTCAGAAGGTTCAGAAGAGATCTCCACTGCCTCGCACTCCTATGGATTTGTGGACTGCCCTGCATGATTCAGGGTGTGAATTTCCTCCTGCATACCTTCAGACATTAGTCGAGTCCATGCCACGTCGTCTCGCGGCACTTCTGCGTGCTCGCGGGGGCCCTACACAATATTAGGTAGGTGTGCCAGTTTGTTTGGCTCTTCAGTGTACATCGACCTGCCCGCTTCCATAAATAAAAGGCAAACTGTCATAAACCCACAAAACACCAGTGACCACATGTGCTATATATGGGCCATTATGGCACGTTATGTATAAGGTGGATTTCCACAGCGAGTCGACAACCGCTATCACGAACTGGAAACAAAATTTTAGTTTTCAGGGCTAAAGTTCCCTAAACTATAACACCAAATTAAATGTTTTGAAATAATCAATTTGTCAGTTTCTGTCAACATTTACACCCTTGACGAGAACGAGGAATTTTTCCCAGTACGCGTGACAAAAAAATGAGAAGCCAGATTATTTCGACCTATTGCTGGTGACGGCCGAAGATGGGAAAGCCAAATATACCTTCATTAAGAAATTTTGAGCGTTTGATAAGATCCCAACTGATGGCCCACCATGGGGAAATTCATATATGCAAGCGCTGCTTCACATATTTTGACGAGCGAACACGGGTATCCGGGTTGGCACCACACCATACCTGGAGTACCTCGGAGATGCTATGTCCCATCTCTCGTACCCCGACTATAACACCACGTTCAAAATCACTTAAATCTTGATAACCTGCCATTGTAGCAGCAGTAACCGATCTGGCAACTTTGCAAGACTCTTGTTGTCTTATACAGGCACAGCCGACCGCATCGCTTAACTCTGATTGGTTCCATAACTTTGTAATTTGCACATCCACGCCTATACCAGTTTTTTTTTTGGCTCTCCAGTGTATATATACATGTGGACAACGACGTCATTCCAGCGACACTAACATCCACGCTGAGCCGGGAACCTCTTATATACACTGAGAAAAATGCGGAGAAACATTTCATGTAGGCGATTTTAGATATTGGCAACAAAGTTAAAGATATATATGCCACATCGAAGCCGATGGAGCCACTCACCGCCACAGAAAAGGCCAGCTTTGCCAGAGCAACACGGTGCTGCTATTGCACTGCTATATTCACGAACTAAAATCACAAGGTGCATGATCACGACCTCTTCACTGGGCGGTACTTCGGGCCCACTCAATCCAGCTGCAGTTTTCTGCACCGCCGCCCCAAGAAACTCTTCGTTTTTTTTCCATAATCTATGATATGGGGAGAATTTTATCGTATGGCATCTGGACAACGATACAAAAAACATATTCATCATTCCACACACGAGCGAAAAATTTATATAATATTCCAAGCCACTGGGAGAGAAACTTTCTATCAAGTTCATCGACAGATTTAGGTTCATGGCTCGCAGTCTGGCATCCCTGGCCGAGTTATTACATCCTGCAAAATCTATCAACACCATAAAATTCTTCAGTGCCGGCCAACTGCCTCTTGCTCCGCGAAAATGTGTCTCACCCTATGATTATGTTGATAGCTGGCAGACATTGGACGAGAAGCAGAGGCCTCCAAAAGAGGCTTATTACAACAGGTTGATGGGTTCTGGGATCAGCGACGAAGTAAACGTCCATGCCCAGAAGGTATGGAAATAGTTTGGCTATACTAGTCTCAAAGAATATTCAGAGCTATATATGTAAACAAACATGCTAATTCTGTCAGGTGTCTGAAAAATTCAGAAATTGTGTGTTTTTCTACATATCGATTGGACTGTGATCACTAGATCAACGCATCAGGGTTCGCTTTCGATGCCATGCTGCGAATGACCGGGGTTGAGCTAGAACTTCTAACCGACTATGATATGCACATGTTCGTCGAGGAAGGGATCCATGGTGGCATGGCCCAGTGCGTGAAGCATCATGCGGTAGCGAACAACACCTACATGACAGAAAAATACGACCTCAGCAAGTCTTCCAACTTCTTACAGTACCTCTACGCCAATCATCCGTACGGCCAGGCTATGTCACTGCCATTGCCAATACGCAATTTCAGGTGGGCCGACACAAATATCGACGTCAAGACTATACCAGACTACATGGCAATGGGTTATATCCTAGAGTTGTATGTCGAGTACCCCGCAACCCTGCACGTCGAACACCGTGATTTGCCATTCCTACCAGTCAACCAGTACCCTCCCGGCTCGAAACAGCCAAAGCTCCTTACTACCCTGGAAGAAAAGAAAAATTACATCATCCATTATCGAAACGTCAAGCAGGCTCTCAAACATGGATTGAGGCTTAGGAAAATTCACCGCGTGCTCCGATTTGAGCTAAGTCCCTTGCTGAAACCTTATTTAGATTTAAATACTGCAAAATATCACGCAGCCGCCAATGATTTCGAGTAAGATTTTTTTTTATTGGCCAACAATGCAACTTTCGGCAAATTAATGGAAAATAAAAGAAAATGCCAAAAAATTTAATTGGTGTGCAATGAGAAACGACTGAAGAAACTCGTGGCTAAACCAAAATTTCTTGACCGAACAAATTATTATTAAAATCTTTCCCTAATCCACTTTCAATACGAATCGATATTGTTCGACAAGCCTATGTATGCAGGGTTTATAGTGCTCGACCTATCGAAAACTATGATGTACCAGTTCCACTATGATGGGATGAAGGCCCGGTATGGCTAAGACATCGAGCTCCTGTATATGGACACCGATTTGTTCCATTTCGAGATTAAAACCAAGGTTTTCTACAATGACATGGTCGCATTGCGAGGTTCCTTGCAGAATTCGAAACGAGCGGATACCGGGTCGACCATCCATGTTTTTCGACAAAAACAAGAAAGTCGTTAGTAAATTTAAAGATGAGTGTGGTGGGGACATCATGACCGAATTCGTAGGTCTCAGAGCATAATTGTATTCGTACAAGACCGTGAAAAATATTATGAAAATATCGAAAGGAGTCCAGAAATGTATAGTGGAAAATAAAATTATGTTTGAAGATTTCTAGTTTGTTTTGAAGAAGCACCATACAATGAGAATAAGTTTTCATAGTATACGATCAAAATAACATGAATTATTTTCTGAATACATAAATGCATTGGCTCTGAAGTGGACAGATGATAAGATGTAGTTACAGGAAAATGGAATACACACACCACCATATGGATACAACAAAATTAATATATATATTTCAATTTTGTCCCTTGAATTTATTTGTTAATGTAGGGATACAAAAGTTTCACTGTTTGCTTACCTCGCTATGTAGCTGTTGATTCATCAGCCATACACTAATCGATGATGCAGTTGCAAACTGTGTCAACATGCTATAAAATGTGAGTTGGTTCCTGGGAGAGGGTGAATAAGGCCGGGATGCAAGGACAGTTTCTCACCTCGGAGGTGTCATATCTATTTCACTCCCCTTCCTCTCCCAATAAAATAAATACGGTCTTCATAAAGGGCTGGTGCGATTCACTATAGTAAGATATAATTATATGTATTTGCCATTTTGCTTCCACAATTTCATATTCACAATCACACACACATGGGTTTGGCTTCTATGCTTATCCTTCGACGGAATTGCGAGGGGGAAATGGTGGCTATATCATACCATGTGAAAATATCTGGAGAGGACACTTTCTTTAAAAATCTGTTTTGCTTCTGCACCAGTCGTATAACTTCCAATTTTCTCCCTCATGGCAGTTTTTATATGATTTTATATCTTTGTGTAATGGTTTATGTACTTATTCGTTTCCAGGCCACAGTAGGCCTACTTGGGTAATTTTTCTCGGCGATTCTTCGAACAGCCAGTCTGTAATGTTCTAGGGGGTGATTTTCGCTTCTGATGTCTGTATGATTCTTGATTAATGTGTTTACTTCCATTTCCGATGGCATCTGTATAGTTCTGTACCTGTGCGGGCATTTTTTTCTGTATATTTAATATTTTTCAGTATTGGTCCTGAAATTTTGTTTGTATTTTTCCTTGTTAGGGTTTTATACTTCTGCGTCTTCAGACAACATATTTTTTAATTGGCGTCTGTATAGTTATGTGCCTGTGTGGGCATTTTTTTCAGTATTTATACATTCTTGTCGTTGGTTCTACAATTATTCAGCATTGGTCCTGAAATTTTGCTTGTATTTTCTGTTGGTGGGGTGCATACTTCTATGTACTTCTACGAATTTTTCTGTACTTACTAATATTTTTCATAATTGGTCATGGCACTTTTAATAAATTTTTCTTTGGTGGGCTATTAACTTCTGTTTCTTTGGTCGACATATTTTTCATAAGTGGAATTATAATACAGCCTTAAATTGAGATGTGATGAGGCTATTCAATATTAAATGGCTCTGTCACTTTTTTCGTCGTTTAGAGTATCTGGAATTCTATTTTTCTTTGGTTCAACATTGGGGATTCGACCTACTTTCTATTTGTGCTGTCAATAAATTTTCACTGTAGCTTATATGTTTGAGTCAATGTTGTGTGTCTTTGGCTCCTTTTACTAAACTGGGGTTTTCAACATTGGAAATGTACCATCCTTATAAACATCTGTCGCTTACAAATGTTGTGTGCAGAAAAATCATCGTGTTAAGGGGTGCGTCGTACAAACCATCATTATGACAAAAAACTTTTTAAAAAATTTTCAAAATCTCTGTATTATGTAGTCTCCGGTCCCATTAACCGAGGAACCGCTCACATGGACTGATCACAGACATATGGATTGTAAGAGGGGGGATTCGACACATGTCCACGAGATATATGCGGAAAGATGGAGACCTAAGGAAAAGAATGAAAATGTACACCTTGAAGATGAACAGTGGGCCCTAAACACAGCTGAAGTTGATAATGTTTACTAGTGAAAGGGGTATATGGAGGTATTACTGCATAGTTTTATCTGGCATGTGTGCTGCTCTATAAGCAGCTAGTTTCATGACGGAGAGCTCAGTTTGTTGGCCAACATCGTGGAGAGCAGATCGTCTCTATAAGTTTCTCTAGATGGAATACTCCATGGACAGACTTCCAGCAGAAGATCACTTGGAGGTTGAATCAAGAAATTAACGCCACCTAGGTGTATAAAATAGAACCCAATATGGAGGACACCATCAGGACCACCTATAATTTTCAAACATAAATAAATATGACTGACACCTGGTGGCTAAATAGGCAGCTCACCTGGTGATTAAGTAGAGAAAATAGCTCCACCTAGGTGTTGAAAATGTAAACAAATGACAAACGAAAAAACCAACAAGATGGCTGCATTCGACAGAATGAGCAAAGGCAAGGGGAGTTAGGGTGAAAGGTGAAGAGGGTGTTCGAACGAATATGAGTAGTTGGTGGTGGGTGTAGAGCCTGTCGACGAAACAGCCAATATTAATTGGCAAGGAATTGCCTGTCGTTTGCTGGAAGTGGTGCTCGAGGGAACCTCCAGAAATGTAGATTTTTTTAAATATAAATGTTTAAATAATATTTTTTTAAAATAAATTTTACGATAATTTTAATAATAATTTTTTGATAATCCACATTTTTATAATAATGTTTTATAATAACATTTTTATGATAATTTTTAGTATCTAAATATTTTTTAAATACAATTTTTATTAATTAATTTATAAACAAAATTTATAATTAGTTATAAATGTTAGGAATTTTTTCTGATTGTTTGGGGTTTTCAAGGTCAAAGAATACCGGGTCAAGGCATAGGGTCAACGTTACCGACAAACAACATGGCGGACAAGATGGCCGCGGGTGGACTGGAATGACAGAGCATTAACAGCTCCACCGCTCCCAGCCCTTGTGCCAAACTTTCACAAATCATACTTCTTACAATATAAGTATTTATATCCGACGAACGTTTCTGGAATGAAATATAAAAGTGCAAAAACGCATACTTATAATATTTTATGAAACATAAGAGCAATTTATCGTTGGCCGTGCAGACACCACTTTTAAAATAAACATAACTGTGTGTTACAAATTAGTCCAGTGCAATCACGTTTAGAAAATAACATATTTACTTAAAGTTCAAATGATCTTCAAACACAAAAATACTAACGTATGTCGCAAACTGTTCAGTGTTTTACTGCTCTTATAATAAATACTACGTTTAGATATGCTTCATGCTTTGTTTTTCCACTAACAATAATAGCAGGTATCTCATCAGGAGAACATTACGTTGTATTTTTGGATAGTGGAACTATGGGACACACACTGGTGTTCAGTGATGCAGTAGTTACAATAAATTCCTCTGAAAAAAAAAATATATAATAAACATTCCAAATGCACATGTTACCCGTAAAGGCATCTTCATGTAAACAACAAAGAACAACATGTACAGTGACATCACAGGCACATCATCATTTCTGTGTCCGTTTTTCCCACGCAAAATATTAGCTTTTTTTAAATGCGTTGTTCTCGAGGAGGTAAACAGTGTGTGTTTAACTCGAGAACAACTCCAAACCACATTATATATAAAATAATTTAAAGAAAGAAGCACAGCGCGTGTCTTACAATTTACCATAATATCGAGTAGCAGGCAAGTATTAGTGATATTCCTTTACTTCGAATTAAATTAAATATGTTTAATGAATCGAGTAATAGGCTAAATGTAATGGTTAATAAATATAAAAGTACAACTTTCGTTCAAAAGTTTGTTTTATTTCTTATTGTTTTTTTAATGTTTGATAGGAATTTATTTAAGAGCTTTGAATTACTGTTATTTTCAACTTACGAATAAAGACTGAAATTTCTTAATTTAATTTTCTTAATATCATTATTTTTAAATAAATACAAACTGATCCAATGCTCAGCAAGGTAATCGAAGGCGTCTAGAGATAAATATAATTTATAAATAATTAAAATTACAGATTATTCGTACTAATTGTAGTACAAAAATAACCTGTTTATTCGGTGATAATTTTTAAATGTCATTAACTGGTATATAAACAAAAATGTCGGGGAAAGAGTAACCCCAAGTCACATCAGAAGGGCAAAGCTGTGATCCACTCCATGAAAAACCAATCATTTATCACCAAAACCGTTAACCGTCCTTGACTAGTAACATGAGCGACACTTTTTTATACTTTTTATTTCTTTGATATTCCTGAATAAAAAGGGCATACCAGAAAAATTACGTATAACAGATTTATATAAAGAATTATTTGCAGGATACAATTATATCTCATATAAAATTTATATATCAAATAAATATAAATACATATGTGCCAAATTTAAATGCGCCACTTATTCCAACAATACAGATATTAAATTTAAACATCCAAAAATATTATCAAGCTTGAATGCTTGACAGAGCAGAGTTTGTAGTGATTGCTAAGCACAAAACTAGCATGCAATAAATATTTAAAAAATACTTTACAACGAAACAAATATTTTCTTTAAAAATCTGCCGTCTCCAAAATACACAACACATACTCGTTAAAAAAATGTAAAAACCAGGACGTTAAATAAAATAAAGTTACCGACATAACTAATGAGCCTATTTTCCTTTACATGGAGGAAAAAAATTTGAATGACTTTCTTAAAAGCTTAGATAGTAGGTAGGCCTTGACGTCTCGTTGACAGCGTTATAATTAGATAAAGATATGAAACAGTAGTGAGACAATTGCAATTGCACATGTGCCATGCCTAAGAATCGAATCCAGAAACACTTGTGTCATAAGCTGAAGAGCAACCAACCGATTTACGGAGCTAGGATTCGGAGAATCAACTTCGGATGTAATCATGGTAATGTTACGGTAAATAGGGTTTCCTAACCTGAAATATTCACAGCGCAATCATTTTGAAAATAAGTGTGTGAGCCTCTTACAACATGTAAGGTAACATGGCCTAATGTAGTGCTGGTTGTGTGAAAAATTAGGTGAAAATAGTTTTATTGGGTCCCGAAATATTGCATAAAAGCTTAAAATTCTCATTTATTTATACAGTAAAAAATGCTTAAAAAAAGAGGATCTGTATTGACATGAATAATATTTCTAATAAACAATCTTAGCATAAAAATACTGTTTAATTAAATTAAAGTTTTTAATAGATATGACAAAGTCTATATTATTTATACGTCCGCGATTTTCAAAACAATTTTCTGACACATAAAAATTTTGTAAGATAACATGGCCTTCTCTATCACTTCTTGTGTGCAAAATTTGGTGGGATACTGCAGCATACAAAGTTTTTTGAAATTAATTTAATTGTTTAATATATAAAACAAAATCAACTATATATGTTATATCAATATACATCCATACATATTTATACATATTCCATTTAAAAAAATTCTCGAGCCACTGATGTAGCATGTGGCTGTATTTATGCAAGTACAAAATATGCTAATTGATATATTCTTTGGTGCACCATTTTGGAATAGAGCATCACATAAAATTTAAGCTTTTATGCCCTCTCTCCGGAAACATTTAACTGATTCCCACTAAATTCAGACGATCAGTTATGCTTTTTATGTCCGGACGATGCCACTGGTCGGCGGGATTTCTCGGGGATCTTCCGTTTCCCAGCCCTTGCATTCTAGCGCTGCTCCACACTCACCTCGCTTCACCCTCAATTTTGATGGTTGTAATAGATACTGCCAGCATACAAAGCAAATTGGAAAGTTGTTAAAATGTATCATGGATATAGCATAATAAGTTAAAATTGTTTATGGCTGCAGTTTTTGAAATAATTGTCTGGGCCAATTAAAACATGTTAGTTTACATGACTTACCATAGTACTGCTTGTTTGACAAACTTAGTAGAATCAGTATATTATTTCCCGAGATATGGCATGAAAACATTTTTTTTCATATGGCTCTATCTTACAAATTGGCAAACAAAAGAGGCTACATAATAGTATGTTTGATGCTCGTAACTGATACTTCCACCATACCAAGATTGGAATAATTTAGTGAAACATAAAAGTGGAAATGGCAAACAAACCTAAATAATTTTTACCGCTGCCATTTTAAAAATAGATGTAAAATCAATTTAATTCACATACGTTGGCGTAGCCTGCCACAGTACTATCAACATACCAAATATGGTGGGTATAGGTTCAGTAGTTTCCGAGATATAGAGTAAATATTTATCGAAATTTAGTGCTATTTTCCAAAACGGTGGATCAATATTGTTTTTAATAAATGTTATACTTGATAATTTAAAATAATTTTTTTTGCGTACACTACCGTTACTGATCTGATTTATGTGTTAAAACAGGCTACCCTCCAATATAAACAGCAATCGGAAATCTTGTTCGTTCAGAGGTGGCGCGAAACCACAATCTTTTAGTATCCAGTCGGACATACAAACCACTAAACCGCTCTAACTCCGTGAGTTGAGTGAAGTAATATGAAAAGTTGTCTGTCATTACAGTTTACTGTATTGTGTTATATTCCTTATCTGATTATTGCGTTATTTTTTACTGTTTTTAAATTACATGTAACTATCATCCCATACGAAATAACTGATGTAGTTAAGGTTCTACCTTAAACCACTTCCAGTATAGTGCATAATTATTTAAAAGTCTCTTGTTGAGTCAAAGCATACAATGTATAAATTTTCAAGCTCTTTCGGAGGATAAATATCTACTACATATGCGTGAAACTGTAATGAAATAATTTAAAAGTAAAACTTATTTCAACTATTAATTACTTTAATAACTTACGTGATATTTACCTCAAATGATGTAAATATTAATAAAATGTTTATATAAATAACAAGCAATTTATTCATTTACATATGTTCTTAAATTTTCGCTTGAATAATTTGCTTTATGTACGTGATTTTGAACTCATTTTAAACAAACTACGTCCTATAAATATTTTGAAATTTGCCTGCAAATAATGATGAATAAACGATTAATTTCAATTCTATTCTAAAACTTTGGTGAGATATTTGGATTCTAAAACAATATGTTCCCAACCTTAACAACCTTTGTTTGAAAACGTTCTATTTGCATCAGTAATAATGTTGAGAATTGAGAAAAAAGAGGGTAAAGATTTTTTTTGCAATAAGTTTTTTAATTATGTTTGAATGTATTGTGAATCTATTTATTCTTACCATGTTTTGGATAGTTTCTATATTTTTAATGAAAAGTATATTACAGGATATTTTTTGTAAAGCTATTAATTAAATGTAGAAATAACCATATACCATTAAATTTCAATGTTCGGGACAGATACAAGGTTGTAACTGCACATGGTACTTTGTCAAAGAAATATATATATTACCGTCTATAAATCATGGACTTATACTGGACAGACGATTTTCCAGTGACGACGAAGAGAATGACGAAATGGTGAAATTACTCAATGAGCATGACGCCACTTTCTAATGCCTGGGAATGGAAAACTGCATTTTATACTACACTGAAGAGCCAAAAAAACTCGTACACCTGCCTAATATCGTGTAGGGCCCCCCGCGAGCTCGCAGAAGTGCCAGAAGACAAAGTGCCATGGACTCGACTAATGTCTGAAGGAATGTAGGAGGCAATTCGAACCATGATTCCTGCAGGGTAGTCCACAAATCCATAGGAGTGCGAGGCGGTGGAGATCTCTTCTGAACAGCACGTTGTAAGGCATCCCAGATATGCTCTATAATATTCATGTCTGGTGATTTAGGTGGCCAATGGAAGTGTCTAAAGTCAGAAGAGTGTTCCTGGAGCCACTCGGTAACAACCCACGACGTGTGGGGAGTCGCATTTTCCTGCTGGAATTGTCCAAGTCCGTCGTAATGCACAATGGACATTAATGGGCACAGGTGATCGGACAGGATGCTTAAGTATCTGTCACCTGTCAGAATCGTATCTTCACGTATCAGGGGTCCCATTTCACGCGAACTTCACAAGCCCCATACCACGACAGAGCCTCCACCAGCTTGAACAGTCCGCTGTTGACATGTAGGGTCCATGGATTCATGAGGATGTCTTCATACCCGTACACGTTCATCCGCCCGATACAATTGGAAACGAGACTCGTCAGATCAGGCAACGTTTTTCCAGTCATCAACAGTCCAATGGCGGTGTTGGCGGACCCAGGCGAGGCGTAAAGCTTTGTGTCGTGCAGTCAACAACGGTACACGAGTGGACCTTCGGCTCCGAAAGACCATTTCAATGATGGCCGTTGAATAGTTGGCACGCTGGCACTTGTTGATGCCCCAGCATTGAAATCTGCGCACATTTGAGAAAGAGTTTCACGTCTGTCACGTTTAATGATTTTCGTCAGTCGTCGTTTGTCCCGTTCGTTCACGATATTTTTCCGGTCGCAGCGATGTCAAAGATTTGATGTTTTACCGGATTCCCTATATTCACGGTACAGTCGTGAAATGGTCGTACACGAAAATTCAAATTGTATCGCTACCTTGGAGATGCNATTTGTCCCGTTCGTTCACGATATTTTTCCGGTCGCAGCGATGTCAAAGATTTGATGTTTTACCAGGATTCCCTATATTCACGGTACAGTCGTGAAATGGTCGTACACGAAAATTCAAATTGTATCGCTACCTTGGAGATGCTATGTCCCATCTCTCATGCGCCAATTATAACACCATATTCAATCTCACTTAAATCTTGACAACCTGACATTATAGCAGCAGTAACCGATCTAGCAACGTTGCCAGACGCTTGTTGTCTTATATAGGCACTGCCGACCTCATCGCGATACTGTGATTGGTTCCATACCTCTGTTGTTTGCATACGCACGCCTATGCCAGTTTTTTTGGCTCTCCAGTGTATTATATATACTTAAATAATTTTGGTGATTATGTCAAAAAATAAAGGAATTATGCCGAAACGAAAGGGTGTTCTGTATCTTGACCTATATATATCCGTTTACCTACAATAAAATAGGGAATCATATTTTTTGACTTAACACATTTTAGAATTGCTTTGGAATACTCTCTATCGTGCATTGGTATAAATGGAAAGGCAGTTTTGCTGTCGTTTTTCAGTTCAGAAATACCTTTTCTGCATTTATACATTTTAGGATGTATTTGTAACACTTCCAAAGAGTTTGTTGGTTTCTTTGCAGATTCTTTTAATCAATTGTGTCATTTGATATTGTGTATTTGAAAAAATTAAGAGTCCTAGTCAATTTTAAACATATTCTTTGTGTGAACAGAACAACCTTAAAATTACGGAGCTTTGCAGTGCTTTTAAAGTGTTCGAAGTCTTGAGCCCTTATTTGGAATACACATTACGGGTGTCTAGAACAGACTTGTTTTGAGGAATCTGATTAATCCTATTGGGGTCTAAAAGTCCGTCTTGTACATGGCTTTATCGATGCTTCTATGTGCACTGTCAACTTTCATACTACTAGAAGAAATGTTTGAATTTTCAATTAGGAAATGTACAGCACAAGAAGGGATCGAGTTCCGATTTTGGGGCACACAAGAGTCTGATCAAATTGTACACACTGCAAATGGTTTTCTTCAGCTAATACATTCAATATCTTATAAAATTCGCTGACAATATCGTTGCCTGCCCAACCTGCAGTATTTTCTCGCCAAATCGCAAAGTACGCTTTTTGGTCTCTGTAAAGTAAGCAAATAAATTATAAAAAATAAATTTTCTTAATTATAATAAATAACAGAGCATGTAGAGTCAAAATAACATTTTGTAAATCGAACAGCCTAACTAGTAAGATTTATTCTTCTTTTCTTGTTACATCTTTCTCGCATTTAAATTTTTAAAGTTTGGCCTCTTTCATAATCTATTTTTAAGTCATAAGTTAGTGGTACTGTTTTCTTCTGCAGTTCTTTACATTTAACAAAGGTCGCATGTATCATTAGTAGAAGGTTTTAGATGAGTCGGACACAATTAACTGGGGCTCTGGAGATGGATCTGACATCATGCTATGTCATTCCGGTCACCCAACCGCCACATTGGATCCAGGTGACCTTTGACCTTGATCCTGAATCCTTGAACTTGGATGACCTTAAACCCAAAAAATGAAGAAAATTATAAAATTCCCTCAAAATTTATAAAAAAATTTCAAACATTACAAATAAAAAAAATTTATTCAAAAAAATTATTTAAAGAGGTCAATGTAGGAGGTCCTGGTTTCCATGAAAGGTGGATAGACTAACCACCAGACACGACCGATTCTCGCCAGGTTGGCCAGTAACCATCTCGCCAGCCATGTTAGATGTTAATGAAATCGACATTCAATTTAAACCCTAACCGTGGATAACCTTAAGACCAAAAAATACTAAAAATTCCAAAAAAATTAGAAAAATATTGAAAAATATTTTTTTATATAGGAAAATATTTCATTTATTACTCCGACCACCATGTCAGATGCCAGTTACCATAACCCCAATGACCTTGAAAAACAAACACTTGAGAAAAATGGTAAAAAAATCGAATAAATTCATGAAATTCGGCTAGAATATTACGTTACAGACTACGAACCCCATGTTGGATATCGGTGACCTTGACCTTTGACCATGACCTCGTGTCCAACACCTGGGATGACATTGAATACAAAAAATCGCTAAATTGTTTAGAAAATTCTCCATCAAATTATTAAAATTGCTAAAAATTATATTAAAAATATGACAATTATATTTAACCATTTATTTAAGATTTTAATAAAAAATAAATAATTCTAATATATAGGCTTAAAGGGGACGGCGGATTGGAGCCGAAAAGCCACCATGTTATTATGTCAACCAACCACCATATTATATCAAGGTTACCTTCACCTTAACCTATGACCTTGACCCTATGTCCATAGCCTTAAATGACCTCAAACTACAAAAATTAAACCATTATATAAAAATTATAAAAATATATTTTATACAAATTTATACAAAAACTTTTATTTCCGGAGGTTCCCTCAGCACCATGTCCAGCAGACTACCGGCCATTAAAGATTTTTCTCATTGGTTGATACCTTGTGTTCGCTTCTGCACTCAAAAGTGTTTTTTATTGGTTGATTACTCATACTCGTTCTACCCCGCCACCAATTTTTCTTTTTGTATAAACATTCCCCTCCCCTTCTCACTCGTTAACGCTCATTCTATACAATGCACTGCACCCACGATATTATTTTTTTTCGTTTTTCATTTGTTTACTTTTTCATCATCTTGCTGATGATAGTGTATTAATTATCTATTTTACCGCCAGAGGAGCTGTTGATTTAGCCACCATGTTGTTTGTTGTTTACCTTGACCTTGACTCGAATTACATAGATCTCATAAAATCGAGGAATATCACAGTCCATACAACTGACTATTACTAGCTGGTTACAACAAGTACCCAGACCGACCAACCATACTAGTCAACGACTGACTCCATCTAACACTAACTCCGCCCAAGACAGGTTCCTGGTGAGATTGACTGAGCACAAGACTAGTTCCTGTCGAGAACAGTCACTGAAAAACTGACTAGAACAACCGACAATACCATCCTGCCATATCACCCAACTATACAAACAATGATGGACAATCTCGAAAAAAAAGTCTCCAATAAGATTTTCGTAGCTAACCTCTTAGAACAAAATTGTCACAATATTTGCGCAAAATATTTATACCATAACTGACCATAACAAAGGCTTACACTAACTTACCAAGTAAACTGACCAGGCCAACAATCTAGTTAGAAACATTCCTCAAAAATACTCGTCTTATTTTATTCGTTCGGTATATAGAACTCATCCCTTTTAAACTACCCGAGTAAGACATAAAACTTTATATTTCACCATAGCCTCCCCTCTGCACACGCTCAATAAATGTTATCTTAAACCGACTTTCGCAATCCATTGCTTACACCACTGATTTAATAAGTCTTTCAGAGAAGCAGAAGTAACTGTAGAAGTAATTAAACACAAAAATCCAAAAAATTCCAAGAAATATTACAAATAAATGACTTGATTTTGTATCAATCTCGTAATATTTCCATCAGTCAACACCGCAATCAGCACCGTAATCAGCAACCCATGCCAATCCTTCTATCAATCCCAATCCTTCGATCAATCCCAATACTTCTGTCAATCCCAACGTTTCGATCAATCCCAATACTTCTATCAATCCCAAACATTCGCTCAATCCCAATTGTTTGATCGATCCCAATCATTCGATCGATCCTTCGGTTTGTCCCCCACCTATATGTATACAAATTACAGTCGTTCTCCAACTGTCTCAAAATTTGAACATGTGGACATTATTTATGTTTTATTCGGTCAACTATCCACGCATTATACTAAAGTGTGTATTATTATTCTATATGCAGATCTTTCCGTTAATAGTTGAGTGCCTATAGCATCACTTTAAAGTTGTGAAGGATAAAAGGAAACGACACACGAAAATAAAGAGAAAACCATTATTTTAAAATAATTTATTATTACTTTATAAATACATTCAGAAGAAAGCAGCTCATCAGTAGAGGGATTATGCGGACTTTGGTACAACGGGACCAGGACCGGAGCGTTGGATCTTTTCGTGCTCTGTCATTCCGGTCGTCCGATGGCCATCTTGGATCCGTGTGATCTTGACATTGACTTTTGTCTTTTACCTCGGTGACTTTTGAACTGGAAAATCCATAAAAAATCGAAAATTATCAAAAATAAAAATGTTTTTTTTTAAGGCCTGTTTAAAAATTACTAAACATTTGTTATTTAAATTGCAAAAAAATACTATTAACAAATTTATTTTAAAAAAACTTATAATTTAGAATTCCCCCTTCTTCCCTAAAAAAATCACACTTTATCACAACAGACGACTGACCCTCACCAATTGACATTTGCCGTTTAGTCGGCAGTCCTCCTTCCCACCAATCCCCCTACAAATATATGTCATTGCTCAATTGCCCCACCCACGCCAAGCGCTCGCGATTGCTCATTCCGTCGTATGCAGCCATCTCGGTGGGATTTTAGTTAATCATTTGTTTATAGAATGCTGAAGGTGGCTATCTTGGATTTCATATATTTAGATTTTCAACAGTTAGGTCGCGCTTGTGTATTAATTACCAAATTACCCGCCAGGCAGCGCTAACTTCTTGATTTAGCCACCAGGCAAGCTGACGTTCTCTCTTAGCTATGCTCAACACGCCACTTGTTTTTTTCGTTTGTCATTTGTTTATATTTTCAACACCTCGGTGACGCTAGTGCGTTAATTACTGATTTCGTCAGCAGGAGAGCTGCCTATTTAGCCACCACGCAGCAGCCATTTTGTTTATGTTTTTAAAGTATAGGTGGTGCTGTCGGCGTCCTCCGCATTGGATTCTATTTAAAACTAATAGGTGGCGTTAATTTCTCGATTTCACTCCCAGACGAGATGCCGGTACCCGCTCATTTTGTCGATTCAAAGCAAAGTGAGCTGTCGGCACTCACATTTGTTTCATAGACATAAAATGACATGCAATTTTTCATCCCATTTAAAAATTACTTTTCCAATCAGCGGTATTATTACCATCATAATTTATCAAATAAATTTTTTTGTATAAAATCTTTAATTAAGGCCTATCAAAAAACCTTTTTTGTTTTAATGCAAATTAAATTACTATTGAAATTTAGTATTTATTCTATTGCCCCTCACCATACCTCATCTGACCGAACAATTATTCACCCTCGCTTAATCTCTTACAACTACCGCTCTTGTTTCCAGTATTGTCCGCAAGAGCATGCTGGTTTGGGGAAAGTATATAATGGGAACAATGCCAACCCTCAGCACAGTTTGTCGTCTGATGCCAGAGGTTACAGATAGCTCTCTCTCACCCCTCGTCTTTTAGCATTTAGATTTGCCAGTTCAGATATTTAATTACATCAGGTCGCAGGATATTATCTAGCATGCACGTTATACGCATATATTTTCCCACGAAATTACAAATCTGCTCAAATTTGGAGTGTTGGTTTGGGCCTGCTAGTCTCTGGAGGAATATGCAACCTCATAAAATACGGTACTAGAACTTCGATTCTTTAAATTTATATATTTACCACTTATCTTATTTGCAAAGGCGTTATCTCAGTAACTGTGACGCTACTGAAACACTTCATATGCATTCTCCAAATGTATTCGAAGACACGAAAACTAAGAATGTTCGAATAATGCATATCGAGTGACATATAAGAGATTTAATGTGACATGGCATTTTCTAAGTGCGATAACTTGCAAAGGCATGCAAAAACCTGCGTAGCTGTTGGATCTTCACCTGCTAAAATCCGTCGTGTACAGTCTCAGTCACAGCAGGGTACGAGTGTATTTCCCACAAAACAAGAGTTCAGGATAAGCATCCACCATCGTGCCAGCAACCATCACGCTCAGGAATCGTGGCAGGGTCTGGGTTGGTTAATGGCAATGGTTTCGTGGAGGCCCAAAC
Source organism: Clitarchus hookeri (assembly GCA_002778355.1). Taxonomy (NCBI): domain Eukaryota; kingdom Metazoa; phylum Arthropoda; class Insecta; order Phasmatodea; family Phasmatidae; genus Clitarchus; species Clitarchus hookeri. The sequence goes on from NQII01001831.1 coordinate 349,927, forward strand.
TGCATTCAATCAAAATCTAAAGATATATAACCCCACAGCGAGAGCAGGTATTTGAAGAATATTTGCACATGTTTAGCTCGAATGGGGAAAAAATCGCTTTTAGCTCTCCGCATAAACACAACACCAATAACATTTAATATATGGCTATAATAAGACTTAGCAAAACTGACCCATTCCAAGAAATGAAGGTATTCGAATCGAAAGGCAAGATAAGTAATATACTGTAAAACATCATACTGAAAATATACATCACGAGAAAGAAGTATACAAAGAACGTTTTTCGGGGTAAATATGAACGAAAAATTAATCATCCCCTCTAAACAACATGCTTGTGTCCCTTCAGCAAAACATTTGTTGAAATGTTATGTTGGAAAATATTAAGTGCCATGTACAGATTCGTTATACAGCTTTCTATAAAGTAAGCATGGCTCGAATAACCCAAAAACACGTGCAGCTATATTTCTAGCTTCCAATGTCCGGATATAAAACTCTTTATGCACGCAAATAATGTATATACAGTAAGTTTTGCGGGGAAAAAATTATATTACGTGAGAAGACGGTAGTGTAGAGGTACAGCCACCACAAGTACAAAATCATAAAATACTGTTACCTACGGCAAACAAAATTACTATATTTGCATACATTCGCATGCGCTCGCTCTATTTAGAGATTTATATTATCCACGGTAAAACACCACCGTTCTCCTCGGCAGGTCGGTGAAGAAGTTGAAGTTTCCCGAGAAAATCTGGCGGACATCGCCAAGTCCATCACGGGTGATACTGTTAGCAACGGCATTAATCACGTTTCCCACATGCGTGAAAATACAGGTACGACCCCTCCAGGAATCGAACCTAGCTCGCCTTGATTGGAAGCGTGCGCTTTGGTAGCTGTGCAACGGTTTTAGAGAGGATAGTGTGAAGTATTGAGCGTGTCCGGTCCTGTGTCGGTGCGAAATAATCATTATTGAAAGGATTCCTGATCTCCCCGCCACGTTTTGTGGTTCTCTGGGATGGTGATAGTCGCAGTGTTCGCAATATAGTTTGCAATAATTTATGCATTGGGAATAGGGATATCATTTATTGCTGCAATCATTTTAATGGAATAAATAATTACTCTATCTCTGGTGAAGGACTGAGGGTCGATGTTGGGAACTTGTACTTGTGTAAGAAAGGGCTCGTTTTCATCCTAGTGCACAAGGAATCCAAGGCGTTATTAACAAACATGATGATGTGCCTGAACGTAATCACCATGGCTCAAAATCTGATTCGATGCATATTTACAATCATATATTCATGATCTGATCGTGATCTCTGTTATACCTAGCAGTAAGGTTTGATATTAGATTATTTTTTCGTAAGTATTTAAAGTGATGTTTTCCATCGTGCTTGGTATCGATGACAGTAGTATTTCAACTATTATTCCCCGAATCGATACATATCAAGTATCATGGGAGGCTATTTTTGCATAACAGGCTCCCCGTCAATACCCCTGCTAATCATAATCGAAGCGATGCCACTCGCTCTGTGTTGTGAGAATATTCCTTAAATAAAACCGGTTATAGTGAGTAATACCTGAGTGGTTTTTCCTAAGTATCTTTAGCTTCTATGAGATTGCGTTCCGGCTCGCAGAATTCCGAAAAAGAGAAGGGTCATGGATACGATAATGCAGAGAGTGTTGATGGTGAAAACAGTAGTGATATTTTTGACTCCCTTACACATTTCCTCACCGGCTCTGCTGAAAAAAGTGATGTGAAGAATGCATAGGACGACAATAACACATACTACAAATTTCCTGAAGACCCTAATGAACTTGTTAATAGACTCAAGACATTTCTCTGCCTTGCACAGTGTGGATATATATTCAATCATAGAAGAAATTGAGGAAAGGGTTAACATCAAATGAAACCATTGTTTACTATTCATCTTCTTTTAAAATCAGAGAAATACAGAGATTGAATGGATGGAAAAAAGACATTAAATGTATGTGCTCTTAGTTCTTTAACCTTACCCAACTGCTTTTCTAGAAAACTTATTACTTCAGTGTTGTATAAAATCTAATGCAAGAGTCTGTTTTATGTAAAAATTGAGCAAGAAAGTGCGGTAGGAGAAATATTGCTCAATCTCAATTATAATGTATTTCTCGGGGTGTTTAAGTCGGCTGAGTTTTGTTTGACAAAAAAAAAATTCAAAGGAATATTTTTCAAGATTGATGAATGTTTTTGAGGAATAAGGAATGTTTTTGAGGAATATTTTTGAGGAAAGAGGAATGTTTCTGAGGAATAAGGAATGTTTCTGCGTAATAAGGAATGTTTTCAGGAATGATTTGAGGAATAAAAAGTGTTTTTACAATAATATTTTTAGGAACGACGAATGTTTTTAAGGAATGGGGAATGTTTTTAAGGAATAAGGAAACTTTTTGAGGATTGTTTTTGAGGAATGAAGAGGCGAAAATCTGGGAACGAACCTGCTGTCAATTGAACCTGTCTCGTCGTGTTGGGGCGAATAGGCCTAGTAAAAAATGGGCTGCTGTTGAGGTGGGCCACCTGTGCTAAAATATGTGAACCAAAGAAGGGATGCTGTGGGCGTACTCGTGACGGTAAATGAGAGTTCTAGCCGCTACGTCGCCGCGGTCCCCCTCTTATACGACATCGTGGAAGAGGTCATCGTTACAAAATGGGCCTGGGGTGCTGTTTTCGATGGAGAGCCAAACCTTCATAATTTCGCAAATTGCAGTAGGCCTTCTTAATTAAGTAATTTCTCCTGCAGCCTGATATTTTTTTTAAATTTTGATAGGATAAAAAACCTAATGTGCTTAAACATGAGTATGTTGACATTAGTTCCCGAATTTATTGCTTATGTGTTTGCATAATGCGAAATGTTATATCTCCGTGGCATCACGAGGGGCTGATAGAGCGCAAGTATGTTAGCAAGCATTAGAACTCTTCATGGGCATTATGGAGGTGCACGAAGTTTATCGCAAAAATGAACATCAATAATAGTCGAGTTAGCACTCGCTTCAGGCCTTTCAAAAGATAATCGTTCGTATGTCTATGATGCACTGGTATGTCTGGTCTGAAATATTGCCAGTGTGCGTTTGCAGGTTATTAAAGAACTGTGGATTATTATAGAATCGATATTCAGCTCTGATTTTATGTCGCGTACTGTATATTTGTAAAAAAAAATGATATTAGGGGACTGAGCATTAATTACGTTTCAATGGTCAGGTGCTTGATGTGTAGACGTAGGTGTTTCCTCTGACGGTGCAAGATTAATACTATTTCAAATACTAAGCTTTTTTCACCTCGGATTAATGTGTATATTCAAGACACGTAGTGTTTTATCGTAAGTTCGTTTATTGGTATATATTTTCCTTTTCTGTAATGGGTGGAATTTTTAATCTTAACTTTATTTATTGTATTTATATATTATATGTATAATAGTTAAATATAGTCGGTGAAAAATGTCTTAGGTTTTTCCGTTGGAACAAGGGTTTAATATTTTATTCATGAAAGGTGGTTTACATTAGTATTTGCGGAAGTGAGTGGATCGAATATACTAATGAATTTTGCCCCTCCCTTCTCCACAGAATTCGGTTTATCACTAATTGATCACTGTGTATGTGGGCGTGAAAATATTTATAAGTACATATATGCATCAGCGGATGAAAGGACTTGTTTGTTTACGAAGAGAATAATAATGACTCTATTCAGTTTATATTCCTAGCATTATCAGATTGGCACACAAAGAATCAGGTGCCAAATGGTAGCTTTAAATACCTGTAAAATGCAAAATGATATCTCGGTATGCCTGAAAAATGCAAGGAATTGCTGATTCCAAATAAAACTTTGCGCTGAATATAGCGATTTTTTTTAAGTTAATACGTGCATATTTGTCTGCATTACGTGTTGTGATTTAAATTTATTTTTTATAAGTTAATTCGTACATATATACCTGCAATACATGTAACGATACTTTTTTTTAAGTGTTTATTCCACGAAACGAGGATGACTCGTGATTCTGAAAGCCCGATGTCGCGGATTCGATACGAGCGAAAATAGCGCAACCCCCTTCCTCTTATAACGTACAGATGTAAATTTTTTTTTTCGTGATATCTATTTGATTCTTGTAAAACAGAATTGTGAGCTTACATTTTCTAGGTGGTTTGCAAGCTTAAGTAATAATATAATAAATTGTATACTATTTTGAGATGGAGCGAGTTGCTAGGAGAAACGGGAACAAGTAAGGACTCGGCCAAGAAACCATACCGGCATAAACCTGGAGTAATTTTTTAAAAACGAAATTCAGGCCGGACAAGTCGAGAATAAACCCGGGTCCCCCTTAATATGGGTCTCCCATGGTGTTTTCTTGTGCGTGCAGATATGCGTGTTTATTATCCTATGAATTAAAGTTGGCATGTGTGAGAATTAAAATATACTGCTGACGCAAATCCCCNTATAAAAATTTACATACGCTTTTGTCTAAAAAAAATTGTATGCGTCTATAAGTCTTGCATCCAAATTTGGATTTTCTCATAGTCCTCCCATATTATTTTTTACAGATAAATTGTATGGTGTAAGTCCTTTTGTAGGCACAAGCTAGGTTCTTTACTGTAAAAAAGAACCACATTTATATAGAAAAAAATGACTGTTGACATTCTGACACCGTGAGGTAAACATCGATTTGGGAGCGCTCTCTCGTCATACCACGAAAATGAATTGTGAATACGAAGGTCTGCCTATGACCTCAACGATCATGGAGCCACGACCTGCATCATCGCTAAGTGGTTGTCGTCAGTGGCGATTCTGTGATCGATTTTTCACCTATGGTCAAAATGGTCGTCGGCATAAGAGAACAGCCCGTACGAAGAGTCCTTTTGGGCGATGAAGAATTACGACTATGGTACCATTCAGTTTGTGTAAGGCCCATTCCATGAACGAACAAACCGATATCTGCAAGGATTTATCTACTGGGAGTCAGCAAGTGTTGCCGGTAATACCTCTTGCTGCATCGATGGGTACCGATTCGACAGGTGATAATGATAAGACAGATTATGCTAGCAGAATGAGTGCAGTAGATTCAGTTTGCTGGGAATGTACAACTGCAATACGTTCACGTGCAGTCAACGAACTTCAAAATAAACGGTCGTCGACTGTAAATACTGATGATCATACAAGAAAAGCAAATTTAATATAAAACACAAAACAGGAGGTGAAGATTACCATTAAGAGAGCATTGATGTAAATGAACAAGAAGAGAGTGATAGTGCTGAAGATGATGATAACCATTTTCACGATGTACTGACACACCAAGCCAACACATTTGCTGCAACAAGCGACATGAAGAAGGCAGAAGACGCCGAGAATACTAGCTACCTATTTCCCGAAGACACGAATGAACTTGTTGATAGACGCAGATATTTGAGTGACATTCCAAAACGCAGAGATCTCACGCACTTTAAAGCGATATCTTCAATTGTTAGTACACTGAATAGTCAGAGATATATATAGCATGATGAAATTGAATGCCTTCTTCTGAATTTATAATCAAAAAATAATAATACATTATTATTATTATAAAACAATGGTATTTTCTTTATTTTCGTGTACCGTATCCGTTTATCCCTCACAACCTTAAAGTGGTGCTATGAGCTCTCTAATATTAAAGGAAAAATCTGCATGTAGAATGATAATAAAGCTTTAGTTTAAAAATTCACGGATGGTTGACCTCATACAAAACAGTAATTCTGTCGATATGCACAATTTTTGAGACAGTTGGTGAAAAACTGTAATTTTTATACATAGGGTGGGGGACAAACCGAAGGATCGATCGAAGGATTGGGATTGATAAAACGATTGGGATTGATCGAATGTTTGGAATTGATCGAAGGATTGGGACTGATCGAAGGGTTGGGATAGACAGAAGTATTGGTATTGATCGAAGGATGGTGATTGATCGAAGGATTGGCATTGGTTGGTGATTGCGGTGCTGATTGATCTAAAGATTTCAATATTGATCGAAAGATGTATTAAAATACAAGTCTTTAACTATTATATATTTTTTATTTTTTTTTAGAATTGTTTGGATTTTTTTATTTTATTTCTTATACAGTTCCTTCTGCTTCCTGAAAGACTTATTAAATCATTGGTGTAAGCAATCGATTTCAAAAGACTGTTTTAGATAACTTTTATGTGAGCGGGTGCAGGAATAGGGCTATGGTTTAATATGAAGTGTTATGTCTTACTTGGGTCGTTTAAAAGGGATGAGTTTTATATAGCGATCGAATGAAATAAGGGGAATATTTATGAGGAATATTTCTTACTAGTTGGTTGGCCTGGTCAGTATAGGCTTGGTAAGTTAGTGTAAGCCTTTGGTATGGTCATTTGTGGTAGAAATGTTTTGCGCAAATCGTGCGAAGATTTTGTGCTAAGAGGTTACCTACGAGACTCTTATTAGAGACTTTTTTCGAGATTGTTCATCATTGTTTGTATAGTTGGGTGATATGACAGGTTGGTCTTNGAGACTCTTATTAGAGACTTTTTTCGAGATTGTTCATCATTGTTTGTATAGTTGGGTGATATGACAGGTTGGTCTTGTCGGTTGTTCTAGTCAGTTCTACAGGAACTGGTCTCGACAGGAACTATTTTTTGCACAGTCAATCTCACCAGGAACCTGTCTTGGGCGGAGTTAGTGTTAGATGGAGTCAGTCGTTGACTAGTATGGTTGGTCAGTCTGGGTACTTGTTGTGACCAGCTACTAATAGTCAGTTGTATGGACTGTGAATTTACTCGATTTTACGAGATCTATGTCATTAGAGTCAAGGTCAAGGTAATCAACAACCAACATGGTTGCTAAATCGACAGCTCCTCTGGTGGTAAAATCGATAATTAATACACTAGCATCACCTACGACACGTGATGAAAAAGTAAACAATCGCAAGATAAAATGAATGTGATGGGTGGAGATCATTCTACAGAATGGGCATTGGTGAGTGGGTAGGGGAGGGGAATTTTAATATAATGAGAAACATTGGTGGCGGGTTAAACGAGCGTGAGTAATCAACCAATAAGAAACACTGTTGTGTAGCGAAGCGAACACAAGTAATCAATTAATGAGAAACATTGGTGAGGGCCAGTCGTCTTCAGGACATGGTGCTGAGGGAATCTCCGGAAATAAAAGGTTTTTTATAATTATTTATAAAAAAAAATTTATAATTTTTAAATATGGTTTTTTTAGGTTTAATATTTTTTAATGGTATGGACATAAGGTCAAGGTCATATGTCAAGGTTAAGATTACAATTGCGAAAGATTTTATGTGTGTCTTAGCCCTATTGGGATCCCCTATTCATAGTTTTATGCTTTTTCCACTTCTCCCTCTTTGGTTTTGTATAGGTGTATTAGTCTCCCAAGTTGTTGATGAATGTGCAGTATTCACTGGTCTCTGTGATATTGCAAGTGCATGTAAATAAATGAGACTACATGCTTTTATCCACTCTCCTTTCACAAAAAAGAAGTATTTAAATGTAAACTTTCTTAATTATGTTCCTTTTTTCCTCGATGTCAAACCATTCATAAAATTTCCTTCTTGTTTACCCTTAGGCCGTGCTGTGAGTCAGTAACTTGAGATATTTATTAGATAATGTCTTTTCTCAGTGGATGTTTGAATTGAATAAATCGAAGTATGGATATCAGAATGTTCATTGTTTGAAATATTTTGTACGCACCTGTATTTTCATTTATTATTACAATGTTTTAATGTCTTTTAATATATTTTTCGGATACTTGCATACTTATTTTATGTACATTACTCTCGCCGGCCTGGAAATATTTTTCCTAATGTTCCATTTCTATGTACTTGGATTTGGAATAACCTTCATCGCATTCTTATTTGCTGTATTTTGATTGTGACCCCTGTAAACAAACGGACATATTAGTATGTTATGAATGAAATAACGTACCCTAAATATGATTAAATAAATTCACATAAAAAAAAATTATTACTCCTTTTATTTGCTTATATAGTAAGATAATGATAATTAGATGTCATAAAACCTACAACAAATAGGTTAAAAGGTTATGTAAGAATGGGAATAAAAACTTTATAATAATCAATCTTTGGTACTGAGTAGCATCGTTAGGATGTATTTAAAAGTTCCTATCCATTAATAACTATTCATGGTCTCAACTAGGCTTACTTAATACGAATTTCATAAATATATAACATTTCAAACTATTTCTTTCTGAATAATAATGTACTGAGAAGCTCATATAGGGAACAGTTGAAATAAAGTAATAATTTTTTTATTTTCGCCCAATTCAGGGCTGTATAGGCTTGGAAATATAAGTTTGCCAAAAAATGAATAAACTAATAAGACTGGTGTTACATTTAATATCTGCAAGAATTCGTGCAAAGTGAATAATAATAAAAAGGAATGTATATTGTGTATTGTGTATTCCTAATATACATACTGTATATTAGATTCTAATCCGTTTTCTTATCTAAACTCATACTGGCTTTCTGGGTCCGTAGTTGACAGGCTTACATATTCATGGCTTTGTTTAGTACATCTGCTGGAGAATTGGACACAGAATTGTCATGGTTTACTCTCTTATTTACGGTAAGCAAACATTTTGACAAGTTCGTGTTATTTTACTTAAAGCAATGAAAATTTCTGTACCTTTTAAGAATTTGTAAGGTGTAGGCCTAATACCAAACTATATTAAAGCTTCCAAACTAATTGAATATGCAGAATTCACAAATACACCTACATCAATATTATAACAAATGGTAGTCCCTAAAACTAAAATCAACTACTAAATGTATTGTTTTATAATAGTAACGCTATTTTACGACAACAAGTACAAATATCTTACCTTTTATTAACATCCTCGCCCCTACTTCTTTCATCGAAAATAGTTGGTTACAAAAACATCCCAATCTTCATCAAATAAAACTGATAATGAACTTTTATCTGAATCCGTGGTTTCTACTCAGAAATCATTAGATAGAACATTTCTTAAATAATTTTATTGTGAGAATCAATCACTACTGAATTTAGAATAGGTTAACTTAACATAAACACAGTAAAGCGCCAAAATGCTGATCACTAAAAATTACAGCAGATAATAATTTACTATAATAGCTGACTTTAACATGCAGTTAGAACCTTGGATACCAAGGCAAGAGTTTCTTTCTTCTTCTCGGGAATGTCTTCGACCAGTGGAAATATTGCAACAACATGGTCATTCACATCATTTTCAACAAGAATGGGCCATGCAACCACAAACTCATGTTTACAATTTGCGATGCAGTCAATCCTCGTGAAATATTGTAATAAAGCGTTGGAATGAACTTGAGCGATATTAAAAATATTATTTCTGCCTCACAGTTGGGGCCATATTGTAATGTTGCGTTTTTGTTAACTTTCACACTATATTTATTATAATGCCGCACAGTTGAGCGCCATATTGCAATAATGCGTTTTACTTGCCACGGCTTTCTCAGGGTAGAAACACGAGACTCAGTTAATTGAACATTATTAATTAAGAATGAAGAAGTTACAAATTAGTTTGTTATGTACTTTGTTTATTTAACTATTTATTTAACACTCAGCACCACAGTTCACAGAAGAAGTCCAAATTGCAGAGTACGAACCTTACAGATAAATATAAAAGTACAGAAAACAGCGCCACAGTGGTTTCCGTTTATTAACGTCTCATGAATATTAGCCCGAATAAAGAATATCTGCTGCTACCTCCCACACCGGCTGAGAAATGAAATAATACAGTCTAGTGGCCGATGTGGGGGTTCACGTCACACCTGATGCGATCTACGCTATCATTGTACTATAATACAACAACTCTCTCTGACGACTAAAGAAGACGACCGCTTCTAACGGCCCTCGCCGCAGACTGCCCCTCCTAAGAAGACTCTCAACGACTAAGACCCTGTAAGGGCGACAGCTAGACGCCTATATCCTACTGCCTATCCCCCCTCTCCTGTGATAACGGCCTGGCCACGTACGCTCTCCCTCGTTATCTAACTGCTCCGTTCGAACTACTCCTGCGATAAGCGCCCGGCATCCGGCATCTGGCAGCAGCGTCATCACAACTGCACGTGTCCCGCGCTCAACACGTTATCGACTGCCGCGCCGTCAACATTAACAAACTTCGCCGTCCACAAAAACTTGTTGACATTGCCTAAAACNCTAATCTACTTAATGCTGACACATTTCAAAACACTGAAGATAACTGACGTTTGAAATGAAACTGTAACCGGACTACTGATAAAACGTAACCCGCAGACGTCCGCCCCTTAACCTATAAACGCACACGTCTGCCTGATAACCCCGGGAAACGAACCACCACTGCTTTTAATTTGAAACACGATAAAATTATTACGAAGCTGTCCCAAAGCTTCACAAACACGAAAGAATTCTACACTCTAGTCCCGAAAAATTAAGTATATTGCGTCATTACATTATGTTCTGCAGGATTCTCCTGGATGCTGACATGCCTGCACTCACAATTCATGGTGAGCATTTGTATTTCTGCGACATGGTTGGAAACAAAGGTTTTCCACTGTGCTGATGGAGATTTGAATAAATGCAGCACTATTGTAGAATCTGTGAAGAGAATGGGTTGAGTTTCAGTCCACTGATAAATTTCGGTTACTCTTTGAATCTGTTGCGAGAGCAAATCTGCAGCACAAAGTTCTAATCGAGAAAGAGTTTGTTTTTTGAGAGGTGCTACTCGCGACTTTGAACACAGTAAACATCATACAACTTCTCCAGTTGAGCTGATGCTTCAGATGTAGATGCATTCTTCATAGCCCCTCTTAGAAGCATCACAAAACCCCAAAAGCTGTATTCCAAAACGATCTTCTACAACCCTGCGAGGAACTTGCAATGTTCTTAGGTGTGGCAGTTCCTGCCGAAATTGTCTCCATGCTGAATCTATATTGTATGGAAGAGATTCATCCCAATTAAGGTTAAGTTCCCACAATGTGCCAAATTTTCATGCTTCATTTGAACGAATAGATCGTTTAGAAACACATTATTCTTAGTCAATGTCTTGGATGAAAAATGTGAAATTTTCTTGATGTGGATTCCAGAGGAGACAGGTGCTTTCGATTGTTAAATCCTTTGCTAACAATTTGAGGATTTTTTCTCGGTCTTGAGGCGAAATTTGTGATAGGACTTCTAGTTCATTATAACACCATTTTCTCAGACCAATACACACTGGTTGTAGCATGTCACTCAGCTGCCTTATTAGTTCCCTGACTTTTTCTACCGTATATTGACATGTAAGCAAGTTATCAGCATAAATGTCCTTGAGGGTAACTTCTGATGACATAAGAAAATTTTCTGCTTCCTATCTTCCTAGCTGCTGAATGCATGGTGGGGCATGGAATGGATACTTGCTGTTCCATAAGTGACAGTTTTCAATCTGAAGACTGGGACTGTGACTTCATAGCAGTCCCTCTAGATGATTCTCTGTATATCTGCGTTTCAGGTTGTACTTGAACTTGTCGATACCTTTTCTCGACATCAGCTGTAATTACAATCTGTGGATTGTAAATATTAACACAATTGAAAACATATCATCTGGCACTGTGGGTCCTACCATTAGGGCACCATCAGTGATAAACCAGATGATTATTTGCACAATTCATCGAAAACTACTCTTAATTTTATTGTCGAGCTAGTTTCTTTCTGCACACTGTGATGCGGAAGATAGAATGTGGGATTTGATGTGGACACCTCAGATTCAGGGACAACCTCCATGTGACCTAGATCCTTATATCCTCGGATGAAGTCCGAGTCTTTCTTACAAAGTGAAGGATTCCCTTCGAGTCTTTGCTCCAAATGATGAAACCTACGCAATACTATGTCATAAGAATTTTCCAATTTAGTCACAAACTCATTGACTAGAACTTTTACACAAAATTTCCCATGCTTATTTCTCTTACAGTTTTATTGTGAAATGATCTTCGCAAACTTGCTTAAGTAATATGTGACTTGGTTTGTTTGAGTCATCTTCAATTACCCAAAAATTTTTTATTTGTTCATGTGCACTGCCATGGATACTTAGTAAACACAGGTTAGAATTGCTAGGTTTAAACTCAGTACATAGAGTGCCAGAAACAACCCATCCTATTAGTGATTTTGCATCAATACTTTCCCTGATGTGTGTCTGAACTGCCCAGTACAAATAAGTTCAAAGAATAATTCTGCCCCTATGAACATATCTCTGACTTGAGAGTGATTAAAACCTGGATCAGTCAAATTAATGCTTGATGGGATGTTCCAACTATTTATATAAATTGTAGCAGTTGGGATTTCGAATATTTTTTTTTCAAGACAGAGAACTTTACTGTTGTGCATGTAGCTTGTAAATCTTGACTGGATTTTTACCTGGGTGGTACGACCTGACTTTGTTGCTACTGAGCTTATACCTGAGATAGATGTGGAATGCTCAGTTTGCCTTTACTTGAGCATTTGTACAACCCTTGCACTTATAAAATCTGATTGTGATGCTGAATCCAAAAGTATTCTACATGGACATGGATGGTTGTATGTATCAAAGACATGCACTACAGCTGTGGACAACAAAACATACTCTGGTTGCTTTGATTCAATAACATGTGCACTCAGAGATGATGCCTCTGAAGCTGCAATAAATGATGTTGCTGATGAGTTGAGGTAACTATTCGCATATATATAATTCTGTGATTTTGCTGGGTTCTGAAGCAAACTGTTGTATCTAGCATTTCATATCTTACACGATATAGATTTACATGCTGCAACCTTGTGACCACTCTTCAACCAGTTCACACAAATATTCAGTATTTTAACTGTGTTGTAACATTCTGAAGTTGGCATGGTCTTAAAAACCTCGCATTGATAAATGGGATGTGCTGTACTATTTAATTTGCAGTTTACTTTCGAAGCTACACTGGCAACAGTGTTTAGATTTTGCAGACCAAATTAAAACTGTGGTTTGCTGGAAGGTGTGGCATTAATTGTTGTTTTAGACTTCGTATTTATGGCCTCTAGCTTCTGACATCTTTGCAGTAAACATTTGAGAAAATTTGCAAATGTTGATAGTTCAGCATATGTAGCTTTTGATTCCCATGCTCTGAGGGTGACTGAAACAAGTTTTGACGATATAATGTGAATCATGAATGTATCCCAGTTTTCTGTTGGTTGTTGCAATGCTTCTAATGCCCTGGTGTGTTTCTGAGATTTATCAAGCAATAACCTTCAAGCGAAGGCAGATTCCTTTTCTACACGAGGTTGATAGAAAAGTTTCTTGAAATGGGCCCAAACTATGAAATACTTGTTTACAAACCTACCCTTTAATATGTTCCATGCTACCTCATAATTTGCAGCTGTTAATTCAAAGATTCAATAACATGTGCAGCCTATCCCTTTACAGACGACTTGAGAAAGTGAAGTTTTTGAAGGTCTGCTAAGCCTGTATTCCCATCAATCAAGGAATTAAAAATTTCGCAAAATTGTTGTCAGTCTGCTTAATAATGGAAGGTGAATAGTTTGTAATTTCACTGCTAATGATGCATTTGTTTATGTGGTACTGTCATCAGTGTTACATTCATTACTACTCGTGTTTATAACTGACCTGTGTGCATTGCAAACGAATTATTTCGCTCATGTTATACCTTCAAAGAACTGTTTTTCAAAATCCTGTCGTTTGGTAGTTTAGTATTTCCTATTCATTTTAATGTTCTATTTCTATTTGAACATTTTCGAACTCGTCAAACAATGTTTCTGCTGTAGTCACAATTCAAGTTCTGCTAGACCTTGCTCTCGTCAAAATGTGTTGACAAACGAAATGAATCTGGTTAACTTACCCTTTACCTACCCGTGCTTGTGAATGAATGTCTTTAATTCTGTCATGTTTATTCAGGCACGAGGGAAAAGGATAAATTAACAAAACTTACACTTGATTTGTTACACATAAACAACAGAATTGGAATAACAGGATTAACAAGGATGGAAGAAACTGATATTATATGCACTAACATACCTCCCTTTACGTTGTCATGGCATGGCCGGTGTTATAAGGTGATCAGGCCTCTGCTTAATGGTCTGCCTGATCACACCTTCAAACATGGAACCAGGATACGAGCGTGATTTTAACAACACCTTGCGAAAGACAGTTGCAAAAATCCCCTCCACCGGCCAGTAAACGAGGCCGAAAATATTACACAACGCGCCCGATATAGGCCAGCATAACACCGGGAGCGGCTTCTTTTTTTGTCGACCCGACCAGAAAGAACACCACTGAAGATTAGTGTGTCCGGCCGTCGTTAACCGCCTTCTACATTTAGCCTCCGGCAACATGACCAAGGTGGGGACTTTCCAATTAGATTGTAATAGTACTGGCATGAGGTAATAACATTTAATACAATTAATTAGCATCTTCGTATACCATTTAAAGCTTCCCCGATCAATAGTCACGTAAATAGTTATTGTATAATCCTTATGTTCAACAAACCTCATATAATACTATTGTGCTCTACCTAATCGTGACTCATTATTGAGCTATGTCCATTAGACACTTTTACTTGTGAATGGCTTAAAAGAACATTCGTAACACCAGTATTTTGATGAACGTCTGTTTCATGTACGAATTTTGTTGCACTAAATACTCTGACGGGTACGGCGCGCATGACCGAAATGTTTGTTGAGGTTTAATAATAATGAAGAAATTAAGGTGAGACAGTTTCCATAGTGAGTAAATTTGCTATATATGCTTGCGAACTACACGAAATGTTAACTTGCATAATAACACAACGTGGTTTCACCTACAATTTTTTACAGTGGATTTACAATTTTTCAACCTGGTTGAAAACGTCTATGTGGGTACAAAACTGGTACGTAGATACCATCTAGCGGGAGAAATAAGAGTTGCATTTGGTAATCCCGGTCAAATATGGCAACTCTGGAAACTACGTATACAACAGGAATTTTATATATTTTTATTCTGAAAATGTTTTTGTTATATTCGTAATGATAAGTGCATAAAAAGTACACATTACCAACTGCTATGTTTACAAGGTTGTCTAAACACATAAGCAACGTATCAGTGTTTAAAGGAAAATAAAGTTTTAAAAAGCTTTATATACTACGAAAATTATTGTTTTACATTACGGATAATTATTTTATCATTGAAATTATGATGGCAGAACAATGTTGGACTAACGAAAGTATGCATAGCAAAAGCCGAACGTATGTTTTCCAAAAACTAACGGACACATGACATACAAAGTTAATTTTATGTGTTACTAGCGAATCAGCCCGGCTTCGCCCGTGTACAATTGAGTTTTACAGTAATACACTAATAAATAAATTGGGAAAAACAATTCAATTATGTGAAAAGATAATTATTAAATTGTACTAATTTGGCATAGGTTTTTAACTGATTATGGCAAACCCAAAAAGAAGGAAATATTTTTTACCCTATAGCCAAGAAGTAGGGTATTATTTTTGGAGTGTATCTGTGCAACTATAGCGTAGTTACCAGATTTCCACTTTCCAGCGTCGATGTAAGAAAATCAAAACGTGAGGTTCAGCAAGTTGTATCTCAGGAAATAAGTGTACCTAGGTACTACTTGTTGCGCTTGGCTGAGTGATCTTAATCGATCACCAAAATTTAGCAACGTTCCCAGCGGCACACATTTATATGGGTGACAGTTTAGTGGCATTACATCTGAGCGCTTCCGGGCTTCAGAGGACATGTTAAATATCCGGTCCAGGTTGTTATCGATTGATAGCAGTCGTTAAGCCATTTCAGAGGTCCTTGAGCGGCCTGATAAACTGACACCAGAGGAAAAAATCATTTCGGTAACGTTCCCAGCCATTGCAGAATTGTATTTTGTTGTTATTCCACAGGAACCATAGAATTTACCGGTATGAAAAGTACCGTATGTCCTATTCCAGGACCTAAAGTACCTAAATACCAAATTTCATCAAAAACCGTTCAGCCGTTATGGAGTTGAGTTTGTTCACATTCCCAGCCATTGTAGAATCAAAATTTTTTGTTATTCCACAGGAGCCGTATAATTTACCGCGATAAAAAGTATCGTATGTCCTATTTCCTTACCTAAATTACCTACAGAAAAGTTTCATCAAAATCCGTTCAGCCGTTATGGAACTGAGTTTGGACATGCTCCCAGGTATTGCAGGATTACGTTTTGTTGTTATTATACAGAACCAAAAAAAAAGGAATCCTATGTTCTATTGCAGGACCTAAAGTACCTACATACCGAGTTTCATCAAAATCCGTTTAGCCGTTATGGAGCTGTATTCGGTCACGTTCCCAGCAGTTGCAGATTTAGGTTTTGTTGTTATTCCACGGGACCTGTACAATTTACCATGATAAAAAGTATCGTATGTCCTATTCCAGTACCTAAAGTACCTACA
Source organism: Clitarchus hookeri (assembly GCA_002778355.1). Lineage (NCBI taxonomy): Eukaryota > Metazoa > Arthropoda > Insecta > Phasmatodea > Phasmatidae > Clitarchus > Clitarchus hookeri. The sequence goes on from NQII01001831.1 coordinate 366,371, forward strand.
GACTAAGTTTCATCAAAATTTGTTCAGCCGTTATGAAGCTGAGTGGTAACAAGCACACACACACATATTTCGCATTTATTATTTTATTGGTATTACCCCTTTTTTTCAGAAAACATGAAGAACCATTTTTTTATTTTATCAGAAATATAGTAATATCCATTCCTGGCACAGTGTTGGTTACACTATATTGGCCTAGTTTAACAATAATAACCATTTACAAATCACTGTTCCCAACATTGACGCAACATACACTGAGGCGACAAAAGTCATGGGTTACCTCCTAATATCGTGTCGGACATATTTTGGCAGGCGAAGTGAGGCAACTCGACGTGGCATGGACTCAACAATTCGTTGGAAGTCCCCGGCAGAAATATTGAGCCATACTGCCTCTATAGACGTCCATCATTGCGAAAGTGTTGCCGGTGCAGGAGTTTATGCACGAACTGACTTCTCGATTATGTCCCATAAATGTTCTATGGGATTCATATCGGGAGATTTTGGTGGCCAAATCATTCGCTTGTATTGTCCAGAATGTTCTTCAACCCAATCGCGAACAGTTGTGGCCCGGTGACATAACGCATTGTCATCCATACTCATTCCATCTTTGTTTGGGTACATGAAGTCCATTAATGGCCGCAAGTGGTCTCCAAGTAGCTGAACATAACCCTTTCCAGTCAATGATCGGTTCAGTTGGACCAGAGGACCCAGTCCATTCCATGTAAAAACAGCCCACACCATTATGGAGCCACCAACAGCTTGTACAGTTCCTTGTTGACAACTTGGGTCCATGGATTCGTGGGGTCTGCGCCACACTCGAACCTTACCATCAGCTCTTACCAACTGAAATCGGGACTGATCTGACCAAGCCACTGTTTTCCAGTCGTCTAGGGTATAACCGATATGGTCACCAGCCCAGGAGAGGTACTGCCGGCGATGTCGTGCTGTTAGTAAAGGCACTCGAGTCGGTCTTCTGCTGGCATAGCCCAGTACAGCCAAAGTTCGCCGCACTGTCCTAACGGACACGTCCGTCGTACGTCCCACATTGATTCCTGCGATAATTTCACGCAGTGTTGCTTGTCTGTTAACACTGACCATTCTGCGCACACGTCGTTGGTCTCGGTCATTAAGTACAGGCGGTCGGCAACTACATTGTCGATGGTGGGAGGTTATGCCTGAAATTAGGTATTCTCGGCACAGTCTTGACATTATGGATCTCGGAATGTTGGATTCCCTAACCATTTCCGAAATGGCATGTCTCATGCGTCTAGCTCCAACTACCATTCCGCGTTCAACGTCTGTTAATTCCCGTCGTGCGGCTATAATCACGTTAGAAACCCTTTCACATGAATCGCTTGACTATAATTAAAATCCCAACCAATTCACTGCCCATTTATACATTTTGTACGCGATACTACTGCCATCTGTATATTTGCATATTGCTATCCCATGACTTTTTTCACCTCAATGTATAACCAACTGAACATATTACAGATAGAAAGGATTTCACGTCTTGGAAATCTTCGTATTTTATAAAATAAAAGGGAATTTTTATATTCAAAATGTTTGTTCCATAATTTGACTTAAAATTTTAGTTGCACAACGTTGACCCAAAATAAATATCGTGGCGCACGCAGCTGGCGTCCGAGCCGAGAATCGAGGAGTATCGGTAGTCTGGGCGATTGTGCGAAGAGCGAGAAGAGTAACGAGTAACGCTGGAAGTGACTAGTGAGAGGACCATCCATGTTTAGCGTGTTCCAACCTAACATATAATCAAACTTTCGAACGAAATAGCAACCCTTTGGCCGACATAGTTTGCTACTGAGGTAAGAGTCACTTGAGAATATAGGTCGTAAATGTTTTCAGCTTAGGTTTTATTTCGTGACGAACCTGTGATTGCGTGTTTTCGGTTTTTTTCGGATACAGCTTTATTTTTTATGTTTTCTTGAAACTATTCACAAATAAATCATTTATTAACGATATTTGAGAACGACCTAGTGTTTTTAGCCATTTATTTTGGGGGTGGGGGGATAACTATTAAAAAGTGATATACATTTTGCAAGCGAGAGAATTGACATAATACGGGTAACATTTCTCTGGAATTGACAACAATATGTAATGGAATCCTAAACGAAATCAATATGTGAGGTTAATTTTTGCCTACAGAAAGTTTTGATGTTTATCAAGTTTTAATGCTGTCGTTACGTTTGAAGCACATGAACATTTGATATGAATTGTTACAGGAATATATATTTTCGACAGTGACAATGAAGGAAAAATAACAAGCATGTGCCTCCATACAATCAATCAAAAAATATGTTACACAACACTACAATGTATATGATGAAAAATCTTGTATACACTACGTATACATGAGAGTACCCGTACCTACTTATAAATATGCTCATGTTTTCACTTTCTTAAGTGGAGTGAAGATATTTGGTTTGTCTTAATATCGGAGTCTTGAAATCCAATGAGGATGAAACGAAGTGGGAATGGAGAAGCACCGGAATGCAAGGGCGGGGGAAACTGGGGATCCCAGAGATAATCCATTATCCAGCGGCATAGTCCGGCACGAGTCCCCCGTGACGAAAATCCGAGAGTAATCTCGCTGGTAATCGATCCCGGTTTGCCTTGGGGAGAGGCTATCTCTCTAGCCGCTGCGCTACCACGGTCCCTGCTCTTTTAAGTGCCTGAAATACGTTCGCAGAGTCAATTCTCTCTAGACTGTAAAACATTGCAGTTAATATCAAGATCAGGGTGAAAACCGTCGAGGGTGCAGCTAAAGGGGAACACGCCAAGTTGAGTAATTGGTTAGACACGCCTGCGGCAGTCGACTTAGCTGTTGCGAAGTGCTGCGGTGTTGCGAGCGCTACTACCAACTCCCTTCTCACACGGAAAGGCCCTTCCAGATAGTGGTCATCCTACGAGGAACTTTGAACCGCCTCTGATTAGAATTTCAAAATAGTCTAGAGCACCGAACATTTCGGTGCCACTTGAATTACGCTTTCCCAACAAAGCTTCAAGTTGTCCCCTTTCGTTGCATAAAGGAAATAATAGAACTATTAATAGTACCAATAAAAATACTTTAAAAAAATAATGTTTTTCATTTCTAAGAGTTTAAGTGACTTTTCTAACAATTTTTGTTATAAATTAGTTAGCTCATGTTATCTTATTAATAGTCTAAGAATAACATAAGAGCTTAAACATTATATCACGATAGTCATATGTCTATAGAATATATTATTCTCAATTTCCTCTTCAATTAACAAAGAATTGTACTGATATATTACTTTTAAAAATTGAAATTATCGTGACGTAATGAATTTTTTATATCTTCGAAACGTTTATATACCTTACTCACGTTATTTGCCGTATTCACCAGAGGTATCCTTAACTATACTTTCGGAATATACCGTTAATTACAAGAAAGGGCAGTCAAGTAGTTTGCGTATAGAGGTCCTACACATTCTCCCTTTCAAAATTGTTGAATTTAAATTGTTCGACACAATTACAGAGTTAAAGCCTCGTTCTCTTTTTCGGGAAATATTGGCTGTAGAATAACTGTGCTGACTTGGCTTTAAGGCAACCAGCAACACTATTTGCTACGTCCAATTCTGCTACGCTTGAACTGTTGATGAGTAATAAAAAAATAGCGAAGTTACTGCTTAACGTTATAAATTTGGGCGCATTGTGGTTTTGAACAATGTGACTTCCTGATTATAATGGATTTCATGCTACTTCGTTCTCGGTGCTCATACATAGAGTTATGCCTATGCTTGGGTGTGAATCATTGCTTGTCCAGTTTTCACGCTCCATGAGCATGACGCTAGACTGAGCATGGCCAAGGAAAACCAAAGAATAACAAGAACTTATGAAAAAAAATAACCGTAGCCTACTTTCCTCCATACTGTGCGTATGTATACTGCAACAGTATCACTGTTAACTGAGAATGACTTATACAGTTTCAGATTTTGTAAGATATAACTACTTAAAGGTATTCTAAATATTCTGACCCCTACCTGATAGAACATTTTTTTATCAATAATTTTTACTTAATACGCCAGCTTGCATGCTTCATTTTACACAGAGGTGACAAAAGTCATGGGATAGCAATATGCAAATATACATGTAGCAGTAGTATCGCGTATAAAATGTATAAATGGGCAGTGCATTGGTTGGGCTTTCATTTGAAGTCAAGTGATTCATGTGAAAAGGTTTCTGACGTGATTATGGCCGCACGACGGGAATTAACAGACTTTGAACGCGGAATGGTAGTTGGAGCTAGACGCATGAGACATTACATTTCAGAAATGGTTAGGGAATCCAACATTCCGAGACCCGCAGTGTCATGAGTGTGCCGAGAATACTTAATTTCATGGATAACCTCCCGCCATGGACAACGCAGTGGCCGACCACCTGCACTTAATGACTGAGACCAACGACGTGTGCGCAGAATGGTCAGTGTTAACAGACAAGCAACACTGCGTGAAATTACTGCAGGAATCAATGTGGGACGTACGACGGACGTGTCCGTTAGGACAGTGCGGCGAACTTTGGCTGTACTGGGCTATGCCAGCAGAAGACCGACTCGAGTGCCTTTACTAACAGCACGACATCGCCTGCAGCGCCTCTCCTGGGCTCGTGACCATATCGGTTGTACCCTAGACGACTGGAAAACCGTGGCTTGGTCAGATGAGTCCCGATTTCGGTTAGTAAGAGCTGATGGTAGGGTTCGAGTGTGGCGCCATGTCACCGGGCCACAACTGTTCGCGATTGGTTTGAAGAACATTCTGGACAATTCCTGCGAATGATTTGGCCACCAAGATCGTCCGACATGAATCTCGTTGAACATTTATGGGACATAATCGAGAAGTCAGTTCATGCATAAACTGCTACACCGACAACACTTTCGCAATTATGGACGTCTATAGAGGTAGCATGGCTCAATATTTCTGCCGGGGACTTCCAACGACTTGTTGAGTCCATGCCACGTCGAGTTGCTGCACTTCACCTGGCTAAAGGAGGTCCGACACGATATTAGGAGGTATCCCATGACTTTGGTCGCCTCTACTGAGGTGTGTATAATATTTTTATTAAAACTGAATAAATATATCATTATGACGGTGTTTTTAATAACAGAGACACAAACCGAATAAAACGTATTAGCAACGCAAAAGGAACCACACCTGCGTATGATAACCAACACAAAGGGAACAAAACAAAAAATTATATGTTTAAATATTATTCATATTGCTAACACGTAGGAAATTAGCTGAAAAAAAAACTTTTGATGGCCAAATTAGATAAAAAGGAAAACTTTGAACTCAAATATCTCTGTTCCAACCATCTATTCTGTTTGATTCTCTTTTGCATTTACTGCTGTACGTCTAAATATAATATTTACATACAATAAATATTTATTTCTCACGGCCTTCGAAAACAGCAACACGAATAATGAGAAAGTATGTTATAACACATAATAAGTTAACAGTAATTTTTTTTTGTAAAGTGTTTCCTTCATTAATTTACAGAACCGTTTACACTAAGCTAATTAAATTTTGGCAGATTCAAAATCACTTAAGTAGTATAAAACAAGAAGTTTTCGATGTAACTAATGAGCCTCCTTTTCTCTACATGAAATTAAATAATTCTTAATAGGTTATTGAAAGCCTAAATAGTAGGTAGGCCTTGACGTCTCGTTGACACGGATGAGTTGAAACCAGAAACATATGCAAAACTAGTGAGACAATTTAAAAAACACACGTGCCTTACCTGGGATTAGAACCCAAAATTCCTTATACCGTATGCTGTCATACAACCAACTGCTTTGTGGTGGCAGGATTTGGGGGGATTAAAATCAGCTGAAATAATTCTAATGTTTCAGTAAATAGGGATTGCTAATCTGAAATATTTACACTGCCATCAAAGGGTATGAGACACTTACAGTATGAGCATGTATGGTTACATGTCCTACTGTATTGCTACCTGTGTGAAAAATTTAATGGAAATAAGTTCATTCGTAACCGAGATATGGCATAAAAGCTCTATATTCTCATTTACCGCAATCGTAAAAAAATGCCTAAAAAGTGGCTCTGTATAGGCATATAAACTATTTCTCGTAGATGCTCTCAGCATACAGAGATTGGTTGAATATGTTTCAATTGTTTAGCAGATATAAAAAATTTACCTGTATTACTTGTATTTCCGCCATTTCGAAAATAATTTTTTGACTGACTTAAATTACGTAAGTGGAATGGCCGATTTTATCAATTATTGTGTGCAGAATTAGGTGGTAATTAAGTTTATCGTTTACCGAAATATGGCATTAATGTTTTTTTTTCTCGCCTAACTCTATCTTCCAAAAATGCGGGGCTTAAGAGGCTCTCTACTGTCATACTCTTAGCAATAAATATTGGATGAAGTGTGTAAAATTGTTTAATATATTTAAGATACTTGTCCGAATTATTTACTTTACCACCATTTTAAAAAAATTGTGTACTCGCTTAAAACATATTATTTTACATAGCCTACTATAGAACAACTTGCCTGCAAACCTTGTAAGATATCGGTTTATTTGCCCCCGAAGTATGGCATAAGACCGCCATTTTCTCACATACTGCTGTCTTCATAAATGGCGGACAAAAATGTTACGCATTAGCACATTCGATGGTTTACCTATATTCTGCCAGCATATAAAGTTTGGTTTAAATTATTTCGGACACATGACACACTACATAAAATAATATATAGCTGTAAATTGAAAAATGTATTACCCTATTAACTCGCAAAAATTTTAATGTCCTACGAAAGTATAATTTATCACCTGAATTTGGTTGTAATCAGCCAATTGTTTTCCGAGAAAGGACATAAAAGCACAATTTTCATGTGGTGCTATCTTCCAAGATAATGGGCTTAAGTAGTAATTACAGTGCTTCAGGGGCACAATTCAACCTGCAACAACCCCACTTAATTCGTTCGTAATTTTTTTATGGTTTTTAGCAAAAAAAATGTTAATTATATATCTACTTTTATTTTATTATGTAGAAGCACAGTCGCTTCAAATTGAAACGAGTTCTCCAAAATAAGCCATCTTGTTCTTTCCTCACAAACTTGAGGAATAAGGTCGATTATAATAATTACAATGGAATGCTTCCCTTATGTCTGATTACTGAGAAAACACTTCATACAAGAGCGAATGCATCTTTAATATAATTGTAATGTATGCTATAACTTTTAATGTATTTTATAGCTAGAAGCAAAACGAAAATATCTTTGCAGTAAATGCGCCTTTTTCAAGTTGCGTTTTTTGCCTGAAACGCTGGAATGGCCTCTTAAGAGTTTATTTATTAGATCAGTCCATGCTTGCATAGATACTGCCGACATACGAAGTTAAGTTTAAATTGTTTTCAAGGTATTTTAGCTACAGCATTATATGCTAAAATGTTTAAATGGCCACTATTTCAAAATAATTGTTTAACCCTCATAAAATTTATATGTTTACGTGGCCCAATTTCGTAGGAATGAGTTGATTGTTTAATTAGGTTAACACATCCAAAAAGTACGTAGGGTCTTTTGTTAATGTTTATTGGCACAGACTATAGATGCCTGAAGGGTTAGGGGTTTGCAATACTGTAGTCTTTTACTGTTTCATTTTGAAGGACGAATATATTGTCTGGAGTTAATACAAAAACTACATTCATGAACACTTGAGAGGTGTGGTACCTAATTTGACTACTCTTATTATCTGTTTACGACTTCGGGGTGCAGGGGGGGGGGTCTTTTCTGGACGGTGATTGTATACTTAACTCTCGCTGGTATGATGTCAGCTGTGGAGGGTGAGCTCCGGCGATGGGCGGCCATTGGCAAAGGCCCGCTGGGTGTCATCATCTCCTCTTGGCTGCTCTACTGACGTACTGAGGTACTGTTGTGGCCGGGAGTCCGATCTCCCGGCCTCTCGACCGACTGACTGACTACTCTGGGCTCGGCAATAATCAACTGTCTGACCTCTCTGCGCAGTACTAATGAACTGACGCCCACTTCTAACGAAAAGGGGTTTTTATGCTTGCCAGCCTCCACCTTTAATTGTCGCCACGTGTCGCCTTTTGGTTGGAGGGGGTGAGGGGGTGAGGTGGTAGAACGCAGAACAATGCCTTTCAAAACACGTGTCCTGGTTCCTGAAGGGTTTGGGGAGCGGGGGATGGTAGCCCCTTGCCCCTAGCTTACTCTCGTCAGCTATTTCTTCTCGGTGCGTTTCCACATTGTCCTGTGGTTAGCTAAGGGGCGAGCGGGGGTGTTCTCGGCATCAATATCCAGCTCGTCAGATATTTCTTCCGTGGTGCGTGTTTTCTGAATTCAGGCGAAATACACATGATTATTTGGTGATATCTCGANCGAGCGGGGGTGTTCTCGGCATCAATATCCAGCTCGTCAGATATTTCTTCCGTGGTGCGTGTTTTCTGAATTCAGGCGAAATACACATGATTATTTGGTGATATCTCGAGAAACCTCTGCGCTCTACAGATCTCACGGGCTGGCTAGAGGCATAGGGTGGTGAAGGGGGTTGGCCGGGAGGCCTACGCAGCAGGACGCGCAGCAAGACACGTGTAATTGTGGTCCGTCACCTGCCTCGTGACACATGTCTACTAAGTCTCTACCCTGGATATGCNGGGGGGGGGGGGTGGTTTTGGGCCAGCGTCACTCTAATATTCCTAAACCGTCACACTACAAGGTACTACAAAACTTTATTTCACTAATTTGCGAGAACGACGCAGTTCCTGTAGTAATCAGCTGAGAGATGTGTTATTATTCTTGCAAATAAGCGATTTATTCATGTCGCATTACCTTACAAAATAGAGCACGAAAGTGAGACTGTGTAGGAATGTTTTATTGCTGTAATAGATACGGCCCGCATACAAAGTAAAAGTGAAGTTGGTAACATGATTTCGTAGATATAGTGTACTAACCTAAAAATTTATATTGCCTCCATTTTGAAAATAAATGTCTGCCAAACTTAAAACATGCAATTGTATATGGTCTACCACAGTATTACTGGTCTACCATATTTGGTAGGGATTGGTTAATTGGTTCCCGACATATGACATAAAATCTTAGGTTTTTCATGGGGCTCTATCTTATAGAATGGTGGACAAAAAATTATTTGTATTAGTATATTTGATTCTTTCAATAGAAAATTACAGCATACCAAGTTGGGTATAATTTGGTCAAATGGTATGTTGGATATAACAAATAAACTTCAAATATTTATAATGCAGCCATTTTGAAAATATGCGCATGGTCCATTTAAATTGTATATGTTTACATGGCCTACCATAGTATTACAATAGTGCTAAATTTGATGGGAATAGGTTAAGTAGTTTCCGAGATATCGTGTAAAAGTTATATTTGATGAAGAAATGAAGAAATTTCTTAAAAAATGGCGGACTAATAACCTTTCTTAAATTAATATTTTCGAGATTAACTGTCAAAATACAACATTTCGTTTACATTCATTGCTTTTTTTCCCAAGATTGAAATTGTGCCCTAGATAATATGGCCACTATTTTGAGGATGATCAAAGGTGTAGTAGAAAACAATATAATGCATGGGTTCTTACTACGTTCTGTTTGTGTTACAGTTTGTGAGATTTGGTTTACGGTTTCAATTTTTAAATAAGGGGTGACTTAACCAGACAGGCTTTGGATTGAATCAGCCAGGTGTTCTTGTTCTCTTATTCCATTTGGAATTCGTCCATGCTGAGTGTTGCGGGGTATATTTTAGACGTGTTGACCTTAGGAGGTGTCCCTGACATGACGTCCCTACGACAATGTACCCAAAAATGAGAGAAAAATGTCGTAAAATTAGAAGAAATCCTGAAAATGTCGGGCAGATTGCCTGGCTCCTGATAGCGGCTGCAGGATCTCGGAAATCAGGAAAATGCCAGCCGCATAAGGATGCTGAAAGGGCGTTGTCACAGGTATCACGCGTTGCAACGCAGCTGCTCAGAAAGCTGCGTGTTGATGGAAGAAAGTTATCTGTAATACTATCCGTTCTTGCTGTCAATGAAAAACACCCGGTACGATTAATGCTATATAGCATGGGAGAGATGACACACTGTTGTCAAACATGTATGCCATTGTGGCAGAAAGAAAAGGGCTGGCTGACACAGCACGTACATATTGACTTCACCTCCAAGCCAGCCCTTGCATGCTCGCTGGCTATGTCGCGCCGAAATGCGAGTGAACATATGTGAATATGACTGTTATGTGTAAGGAGAGGATTCACTTACTTACGCCTTTATAATTAATAATACTAAGTAATATTATTATAATTACTACATTTGCCAATAACTGTATCGCCAAAAATAAAACCCGCCAACAGCCATTTTGGTGCCAACGATTTTTCAACTGTTCCTGGGTACGTTTTGGGTGCATAATCCAAAATAAACCTTACATTTCGTCTCTCAGATCTAGTTTTTGAGATTGGTTATGTCTTCTATTTTTGAAGTAGCAATACACACATTCATTACTTATGACTTAAAATNATCTAGTTTTTGAGATTGGTTATGTCTTCTATTTTTGAAGTAGCAATACACACATTCATTACTTATGACTTAAAATTTTTCTTTTATACTACTTTCTAGCATGGAGTTTAAAGGACAGTATCGCTGAAGACTCCAACAGCAGTCGGCCATCATGTGGCTATTCCATCGCCCTTGATATCGATCTTCCATAGTTTTTATGTCCTGATGGAATCTTTCTCCCTGTTATTATTTACAATCACCTAGGTTAGGATATGTCCATTTGTGTCTATTGTTCCGAGTAATACTTTTGATATTTACGAGACAAAAGTAGCAGTCATTGTGATGGTTTCGTGGTTCCCTCCAAAACATTGGTACGCCAAACTTAAGGCACCGTCTCTTTCCCATGGTCCACTGTCGCAAATGTTCAACACATGTTTTACATATAAAATGTGGAGCCCAAGATTTATCCTGGTATCCCAAATGGACGCCAAAGTATGCAAGATAAGCCTTTTCCACAAAGTGAGAAATACGTTTTCTACTTTCTTTCAAAATGTATTCGCCACATACATAACAAAACACGTTTGAATGATTTACACAGCTACGTCTGCTTATGGATCCCATGGTTTTAGTTCAGTGTTTTAATACTAAAGAACGGCACAAATCAACACGAAATAATAGCACAAATTTACTCACGAAAGCTCAATAACATACTGAGCCGGGTAAGGCAGAGGTACACAGAAGGTAACATGGGCCAAGGGTTAACGAGTGTGGATGAAGCAGGTATAAGCAGGTCGGTCGAATAATGGGCAATTCCAGGTATATCTGGCTAATTTGATTTTAATTTGACGTATGACATTTATATTTTGACCTTAAAAGATATTTTTATTTCTTTGCTTATGCCTTTTATCATAAATAAAATCAATTAGCCCGTGTCTCAGAAACTAGAGCTGATAGACAAAATCTGATGGCATTTTTGGAATCAGCACATCAAAAATATCCCAAATCAGTTCTTCGTTTTCCGGCACAAAAAAAATTTTCGTTTTGTTGGCCAGTGTTATTAATAGAATACCGAGAAAAAATTCATATCAGTAAAAAGAAAAAAAAGGTGCTGCCATGAGAGTTCATTCTATAAATGGTGGTAACTGTGGATAACTTAAAAATTTACTAGAAATTAATTTTCAATTTATGATTCTTTGCCATCTTGAAAAATGTAATAAGTATCGTTTAACACAGCAGGTCTTTTTTATACAAATTATGATCATAGCAATATGAATACACTGAACAGGTATGAAAGCTCAGCTATTGCCGGCTTTGCTCGCCATAATCTTAATTTTTTGAACTAAAATTCTTTTTTTTTTTTGTACAACAAAAGCCGAAATTTACTGTCACAAAAGTAGCACGCTTATAAAAAAAAATAATTATAAAACTGTGCTACTCAAAAGTGGCACAAAAGGGGCACGCTTATAAAAAATATACAAAATGTTGTTACTCAAATGTGGCAAAATGTGGCATGCATATAATAAAAAAATTACATAATTGCGCCACTCATATCTCGGATGAAAGTTAACTGGCACAAAAGTGGTAATAAAATAAAATACAAAATGTTACAAGACAATGAATAATTAAAAAGTGGCATACCTCAATTAAAGAGAATTTTATCATTTACATATGATTCCCATTTTTCATATCTTGTAAGTCTTTATATGTAAACTGAAAAGGTGTTATAAAATTGTTATCTATTAACTTTGCATAACGATCTCGTAATATATTGTTATATTCATCATTTAGGAAGCCATTTTTTTTACCAAGTTAGTTTCATTGATTTCAAAATCCATTATACTTTCCATCCTTCCCTAGTTCCTCCAATTGAATTATTTAATTAAAAAACATTAATTATTTAACTTATTGTGCATTTATTTCATTTTGTAATTTACTTTTTATGTAAACCGAAATTTAACATACAAAACTAAAAGTTGTATATAATAAAGACTATAAAAATGGAAACAAAAATGAAGACTATAATTTTAGAAATTTAAAAAGCGCAGTGAAAAAAAGGTAGCAATTATTTCCATTCTCTTAAAAAAAAGATAAACACATTAGTTCATGTAAAATATGTTTCAATTAACATGATAAAAATTATTTTAATAATCCTCATAAAGAGTTAGAAAAATTTCGTTTTGATTAATGTAGTAAACACTAGTGAGACAATTAAAAATAGACACCTGCCTTGCCTCGGACTCAACACAAAACGCCTCGTACTGTAATCTCGCGTGCAACTAACTACATTACAGAGGTAGGATTCGGGGCATCAACTTCCGTAGTAATCAGTCTAAAGTTTTGGAAGACTGGGTTTAGCAACTTAAAATATTTACAGGGNTCGGGGCATCAACTTCCGTAGTAATCAGTCTAAAGTTTTGGAAGACTGGGTTTAGCAACTTAAAATATTTACAGGGACATAATTTTGAAAACAAGTGCGTGAATCACTTAATTCATGAAAAATTATATTGCTTACAGTAGCACTATTAGTATGCAAAATTGGGTAGAAATAGTTTGAATAGTTCCCTAGTTATGGCATTAAACCTTTAGTTTTTCATTTGTCTTTATTTTACAAAAAGGCCTAAAAACAGGTCCTGNTCGGGGCATCAACTTCCGTAGTAATCAGTCTAAAGTTTTGGAAGACTGGGTTTAGCAACTTAAAATATTTACAGGTACATAATTTTGAAAACAAGTGCGTGAATCACTTAATTCATGAAAGTTTATATTGCTTACAGTAGCACTATTAGTATGCAAAATTGGGTAGAAATAGTTTGAATTGTTCCCTAGTTATGGCATTAAACCTTTAGTTTTTCATTTGTCTTTATTTTACAAAAAGGCCTAAAAACAGGTCCTGTATAAGTATATCTTAAGTGTGTAAAAGATACTGTTAGTATAAAAAGTTTGTTTGAAACCAATAAATTTTTTTTATAGATATGATTAAATTATCTAANTTTTTTTTTTATATATATGATTAAATTATCTAAATAATTTATATAGCGCCATTTTAAAAAGTAAAGTCTGACCCACTTAATTTGTGGAAGTTTGCCCGGTCAACTGTAGTAGAAATCGTGAGTCAAATTTGGCGGTAATGCAATGAATAGTTCCGGCAAATTATTTATGCATATTTTATGCTTTTAATGTCAACTCTCAGAATACTAGGTTTAATTGAAAGCCGTTAAAATGTTCAATATATATGACAATTTTATCTAAATTAATTATATGCCTGTCATAATGCAAATAAATCCAGACACACTTAAGAAATGACCTAATGTAGCACTACTCATGTGCAAAGTTCGGTGGGAATCGGTTGGTTGGTCCCGGATATATGCCATAAAAGCTGCAGTTTATTATGTGGTGCTATTTTAATTACTGTATTGGCACAATCTATGTTTGTCATAGATACTGCTACATCTTCAAGTGGGTTGAAATTGTTTGGGACAAATGGCTTACTAACCTTAAATAATTACATGGCTGTTATTTTGAAAATATGTAACTACCTCCAAAAGAAATATAAATTTCAATGGACTACAAAAGTATAAAATGCAGACTGAAATTGGTGGCTATCAGTTAATTGTTTCCCGAGATAGGACATAAAACCTTAATAATCACGTAGTGCTCTCTTCCAAAATGGTTGACAAATGTGTTCATATATTAGCTTATTGAATGCTTGTATAGATACTGCTAACATACAAAGTTAAGTTGAAACTGGTTACATAGTATCATAGATTAGCATAGTAGTATATAATAGTTATGAGGCCATCATTTTGAAAATATTTGTCTGACCCACTAAAACATGTCAGTTTAAATTACGTACCGTGGTATTACCTCAACGTTATATTTAGAATAAATCGGTTGATAGTTTCCCGAGATATGGCACTTACACATTATTTTTCATGAGGCGCCATCTTACAAAGTGGTGGACAAAAAAGTTACTTTTTGACATATATTATCCTTTTAAAAGATAATTCCAGCGTAACAATTATGTTCGAAACTGGTAAAACGATATTTTAGATCATTCAAATTAATCTAAAATATCTTTAATGCCACCATTTTGAACATATGTGTCTTATTCATTTAAATTGCATATATGATCATGGCCAACAATAGCATTGTTTCTTTACAAAATATGGCAACAATCGGTTGCGTAATTACCGAGACAGAATGTAAAAGCTTTATTATGCATATTGCACTACCTTCCAAATTGCAGATAAATAACAGTATCACTTTCTAAATTCAATGATAACATCATGCACTACCAACGTACCAAATTTGGTTTAAATTTGTGAAATGGTTCCCGAGATATAATCTAAGAACTTTGTTTTTAACTTGCACTGTTTTACAAAATTTACCACCAAAAAAATTATCGGTTTCTAAATTCAACGCATTCATCATGCACTGTACACGTGCCAAAATGGGTTTAAATCTGTAAATGGTTTCCCAGATATAATTCAAAAGTTTAATTTTCCAATTTAGCACTGTCTTCCAAAATGGCGGACAACTGGTTTTCTAATTTCAATAGTTATATCAAGTACANTAATTTTCCAATTTAGCACTGTCTTCCAAAATGGCGGACAACTGGTTTTCTAATTTCAATAGTTATATCAAGTACAAAAAATGTACCAAATTTTGTTTAAATTGGTTTAATGATTCCCGAGATATAACATAGTGCCCTAGATTTTCAAATATACGCCATTTTGAAAATAAGTACTAGGCGTAATCAAAAACTATAAAAGTTTGATTTCAATAATAAACAATATCTGTGGACGTAGTTGTTAGGTTTAAAAGTTTTCAGGGGGGACAGGCATTCCAGTCAGACATTCGGGTGATTGCCTAAGCTTATATCTCTTTCGGAATGTAGGCTAAAAATGAAATACATTATGTATATTAAATTTTATTACTTAATTTTTTGTATATAAGTTTGGAGATAAAAGTGGTATTGCCGAAGTTTAGCGAAATGTGTGCGAATTAGATGAGAGGAATAGCTAAATATGTATTATTTTTAATTTACATAAGTTAGGGAGGGAAGAAGTAATAACAGCAATGTCTAAATGTCATTATAATTTGAGTGAGATAAAAGNTAATTTTCCAATTTAGCACTGTCTTCCAAAATGGCGGACAACTGGTTTTCTAATTTCAATAGTTATATCAAGTACTATAAATGTACCAAATTTTGTTTAAATTGGTATAATGATTCCCGAGATATAACATAGTGCCCTAGATTTTCAAATATACGCCATTTTGAAAATAAGTACTAGGCGTAATCAAAAACTATAAAAGTTTGATTTCAATAATAAACAATATCTGTGGACGTAGTTGTTAGGTTTAAAAGTTTTCAGGGGGGACAGGCATTCCAGTCAGACATTCGGGTGATTGCCTAAGCTTATATCTCTTTCGGAAAGTAGGCTAAAAATGAAATACATTATGTATATTAAATTTTATTACTTAATTTTTTGTATATAAGTTTGGAGATAAAAGTGGTATTGCCGAAGTTTAGCGAAATGTGTGCGAATTAGATGAGAGGAATAGCTAAATATGTATTTTTTTAAATTTACATAAGTTAGGGAGGGAAGAAGTAATAACAGCAATGTCTAAATGTCATTATAATTTGAGTGAGATAAAAGTGGTAATGGCGAAGTCGATCGTGATAAAAGTGAGTAAAATATTATTACCGAATGGGACAACGGTGGCTGAGCAGTTAGACTGCTCGCCTCCCAACAAGGCGAACTGGGTTCAAACCCCGACCGGGTCACTCCTGGATTTTTGCAAGTGGGAATCGTGCCGGGCGATGCAGTTGGTCACCGTGTTTTCTCGGATGTCTTCCGTTTCCCCCGTCCTTGCATTCAGGCACTGTTCCATTCGCACCTTGTTAAGAGCCGCCCAAATCTCTCCACTCTCCACTATTACCGAAGTTGAGTACGATGAAAATGAGGGAGTTACGAGACTTTATTAAATATAAACTATTTTGTGAATAAGGCTTTTAAGGGAAGACTGCTTATGTATAACATTGGAAATAATATTAATTATATAGAACCAAGATTGTTATGAGATCATTGAAATATAAGATCATTGAAAAGACCCATGATAATCTTAAAGTGCATGAAGGAACGAAAGCTAATATGTTAATAATTGCTTATATTATTTACAAATTAACAATTAAAACCAAACGTTTACATAGGGCCGAGGTGGTGTAGTGTTCAGGCCACTCACCTTCCACCAAGGCAAACCAGGTACGATTTTCGGCGGGGTCGCTCCCGGATTTTTGCATGTGGCAAACGTGCCGCTTGTCAGCTTATTTTCTCAGAGACCTCCCTTTTCCCCCGCCCTTGCATTCCAGCTCTGATACACACTTCACTTCACCCTCATCGGCTATTAAGACCTCGATGATAAAAACTGCCAAAATCTCTCCACACTCCACTCAAAGTGTTTACCTTTCATTCATATATCTATACTAAATAAAGAAAATATAAAAAGGATACATAAAAAAGCAATAACAGAATTACTAACTCATATGTCAGAGCACCAAAAACGTGGTTCAGGCTGGACATTAAATAATATTATTGCAATGCAAATAATAAATAAAATACTTAAAAAGTTTATTATATTCTGAACTAGCAAAATTTATTCGTGATAAAAAAGTGAGAATTAATGTAAAAAATAAAGATCTAATATGATTAATGTGGTCTTTTGAATCTGCATTAGACTCTGCAGATAAATATCCACAAATATATACTAAATATATAACAATAAGTTACTGAAATAACTAATACGCTTACTTTCCTCAAAATGGGTGCAATAAATTTTTAAATAAAATCTTAAAAGTTGAGTTGGAATGTAGGACTGTACTTCCCTTTGAAAACAATAACATTATAAATGAAACCAGAAATGTATGCAACATTATGGAGACAATAAAAAATACCCACGTGCCATATCCGAGACTTCAACCCAGAAAACCTCGTACAATTAGAGCCACGTGGAATGCACTGCATTATGGAGGTCGGATCCGGAAAATTAACTTCGGTTTTAATCACTCTAATGTTTGGATTGATAAAGTTAAATTTTCTAAAATATGCAAAGTCCATCATTTTTAAAAAAGGTGACAGCGCCACTTAAAGTATGTAAGTTTACATGGCCGGCCATAGCACTACCTGAGCGAAGAATTTGGTGGAAATCTGTTGTTTGCTTTTTCTGATATATGGCAAAAAAAATGTCTTATTTTTTGCTATTGTACAAAATTGCAAATATAAAAGAGGCTCTGAATACGATGCTACTAATGTATACTGTCTACATACAAGTTTTGGATAAATTTGGTGTTTAATATACGTGGCGAGATTACCTAAATTATTTGCCTCAATTTTGAACATCATTGTCTGAACTATTTTAATCGTAAAATTTTAAATGGACTACTATAGGAGTTATATTGTTAACAATTTGGTATAAATTAGTTGAAATGTTCAAGTGTAACTTTTTGTGGGAATAGGTTAATTGGTCCTCAAGATTTTACATAAAACCTCCATAATTTCCATATTGCGATCTTCATAAATGGAGGACAAAAACGTTTTCTAGTAGCAAATACGATGATTGTACACTGCCAATATACAAAGTAAGATTATAACAGATTACATACTTTGTAATTATAGTACACAAAACTAAAATGGTTTTAAAGCTGCCATTCTGAAAATAGGTGTCATACTTTAAAAATAAATATATTAATATGGCATGTCACAGTGCATCTTCTTCTCCAAATTTTGTTAGAATGGGTTGATTATTTCCCGAGATATTAGAAAAAAATTCTGTTTTTTATCATACAAAATGGCAGAGAAATGAGGCTCTGCATGAACATATTTAAAGACCTTAATAGGCAATGCCAGGTAAAATATTTATATAGACACCATTATGAAAGTACTTTAAAGACCTAATCAAAATATCATAATTTACACCACCTGCTGGAATACTATTCGTTTGTCAAATTTGGTAGTAACCTTTCAATTGTTTCCCGAGATATGACATAAAAACTTTATATATTCGTTTGTCGCTAAGTTGTTAAATGGAGGACAAAATACGCTTTGTGTAGACGCAGTTGATAGTTGTAATATATACTGCCAGAATACAAAGTAAAGTTGGAATTTATTAGGTGGTTTCGACGATATAGAATTTAAAGCTTTAAATAACTATATTTTCGCCATTTTAAAAATAATTGTCCAGCGTACTTAAAACATGCAATATTTAATCATCTGTCGCAGTGATTCTTTTTTGCTTTTTTGATACGACTTGTCAATCGTTTCTCGAGATATGACATAAAACATTATTTACTCGCATGGTGCTATATTACAAAAAATGGCATACAAAATATGTTCTATGTAGATAAAGTTCATAGTTGTAATATCTATGGCCAGCATACAAAGTTATGTTGAAATTGATTAAATAATTTCGTCGATAGCTAAATGGCCGCTATTTTGAAAAAAAAAATGCCTGACATGCTTTAAACTCATCACTTAACATCATTTGAATCAGTATTACATGTTTGTCAAATTAGTTAGGAATAGTTTGATTTATTTACCGAGATGTGACATAATAGCTTTATGTATTCGTATTACACTAGTTTCCCAAATGGCCGACAAATGTAATTAAGTGTTTTATATATAATGACTGTAACACATACTTTCAGAATACAAAATTTGGTTGAAATTGTTTAAATGGTATGGTAGATATACCAAATAAATTTAAAAAAATGTATGGCTGCAATTTTGAAAATAAGTACTTAATAAAGTTCAATTACTTACGGTTACTTGGTCCATCATATCATTACTCACTTGTGAAATTTGATTGTAATTGTTTTAACATAATGCGAGATATAATGTAAAAGTATTACTTCTTCATTTGGTGCTGTTTCCAAAATGGTGTACCAACAACAATATTCATTTCAAAAGTTATGCTTACTTGATGCCGTGCTGGCGTACAAAATTTGGTTGAAACGGTTGATTGTTTTCCGAGATATGACATATCACCCCAAATTTAACATGGCCGCCATTTTGAAAGTAAGCGCCCTGCATGATCTAAATGTCAGGTAAACTTTATATGTATTATATGTGTATGACGTTTGGAGAAATTCGGTTCACACGTTCAAAAATTTTAATGGGGGCACACACATGCTCAGACACACACAAACACAGGCATACACATACACAGGTATACACACAAAGAGGGAAGTGATCTCGTAAGCATTTCTTTCCTTCGGGCAGTAGGCTAATAAAATACACGAGTGACTTAGCCTGGATTCGAATTCAGAAAAAACTCGTAAAATTAAGGTAACTTGCAATCAACCGGAGATAGGCTTCGGAACATCAACTTCAGATGTAATTAGTCGAACGCTTTGAATGATTGCGGTTCACTAACCTTAAATATTTATATGGTCATCATTTTGAAAATAAATGTCTGAGCCATTAAAAACTCATTAATTTATAGGGCCTACCATAATCATTCTTGTGTGAAAATTTGGTGGATATCGGTTAATTAGTACCCGAGATAAGGCATAAAAACATTATTTTATTAATCGGTACTATCTCACAAAACTGCCTTAGAAATGTTTTTTATGCTATGCGTCTAATAATATTGTCAGCATTGAGAGTTTTGTTTAATTCGTTTATTTGTTAAATAGTTATGCCAAACATATTAACATATTTATATAGCTGCCATTTTGAAAATCATTGGCTGACCCCCCATAAATCACGCAACTTTACATGGCCTTCTGTAGGTGTGCAAAATGTTGTGGAAATTAGTTGAATTATTCCGTAAATATGATAAAATGTTAATTTTACCGACCTGTCACTACATTGCAAAAAAGTCAGCAAAAGAGGTTCTGTCTGAGCATAAATTATGCTTCTAATTAATACTGTTTGCATACAAATTTTGGTAGAATTTTGTTGAAAAATATCATAGATACAACACATTAATATAAATGATTTATATAACCCCCATTAAAACATGATTGCCGCAAACAACAAATGTTAATTTACATACCCTCCTGTAGCAATACTTGCGTGAAATTTCAGTGTAAATAAGATTATTGATACTCTAGTTATAGCATAAATTCTCCATTATTCATGTAACAATATTCATAAATGGAGGACAAAAAGTTTATGTATTAGCTCGTTCCATTATTGTCATAGATAAAATATACAAAGTTAAATTTAAATCTCAAATGTTTGTATAGGCATTAATCAGAAAATAAGAGACTTAAACACTTAAAACATGTAACATAATAAGGCTTAACATAGTACAACTTCTTCTTAAAAGTTGATAGAAATCGTTTCATTTTTTCCCGAGATACGGCATGAAAATTGTATTATTTTATAAGGAGCTATCTTAAAAAATGGCGGAGAAATGAGACTTTGGATCGAAAAATGTTATGGACGTAACTGATACTGTCAGTATACAAATTTAAGTTAAATTTTTTTTGCAGTTTCGTAGATAAAATTTTTTTTGCCAAAATATTTATATGGCCGCTATTTTGAAAATATGTGTTTGACCCTTTCAAAGTTTATCACTTTACATAGCCTGCTATAGTACTACTTGTTTGCCAAATTTCGTGTAATAAATCGGTTGTTTTTTTTTTCCGTCGATATTACGTCATTTACATTTTCCAAATGATATTATCTTACAAAATGGCGGACAAAAGAGATTTTGTGTCGACAATTTGATGGCTGTAAAATATACAGCCAGCATAGAAGGTTTCATTTGAATTAATTACATGATTTAGACGATTTAAAAATATGAAACTAAAATAGCTATATGTCCACCATTATGAAAATAAGTGTTTGACATATCTAAACATGTCAGTTAACATTACATACCGCAGTCCTACTTGTTTGTCATATTTGGTAGGTATCCATCAACTGTTTACTGAGATAAAATAAAAAAATGTATTTATTCGTGTGGCACTATTCACAAAATCGAAAACAACAGAGGCTCCGTTTAGACACCTTTGATGTAAGTAATATATACTCCCAGCATACCAATTTAAGATCGAATTTATTAAATGGTTTCGAAGATATAGCATACTACCCTAAAATAATTAGAATGCCGCCATTTTAAAATAAGCGAATGACATACTTGAAACACATTTGTACATATCAACTGCCACAGTACTACTTGTTTGCCAAATTTGGTAGGAATATGTAAATATTTTCTCGAGATTTTAAAATTGAAACTTTTTTTAATTCATATAGCGCTATCTTACAAACTGGTGTACAAAAGTGGTTCTTGTTTGACTTATATTATGCTTGCAAAATATACGGTCAGCATGAAACATTTCGTTGAAATTATTTAAAAGGTACGGTAGCTATACTAAATAAACCTTAAATATTTGTGTGGCCGCAATTTTTAATTTAAGAGCGTAATAATGTTTAATTACTAATATTTACCTGGCCTATCATAGCAATATTTACGTGCCAAATTTGGCAAAAATTGATTGAGTATGGCTCGAGATATAATCAGAAAACTTTATATTTTCATGTGGCGCTATCTTCCAAAATGGTGGACAAACAACAATATTCACCTTTGAATTCAATGCCTACACCTTGCGCTTTCAGGGTACAAAATTTAGTTTAAATCGGTTCAATTGTTTTCCATATGACATATCACCCTAAACATTAAAATAATCACCATTTTGAAAATAAGTGCCCGGAGTGGTCGATAACTATAAAAGTCAGGTAATCTTACTCAGTATTGTATATGTACACAGTTTCGTTATATTCGGTGTACGCGTACAGAAATTGAAGGAGGGGGACACACTCGCTCAGACACACAGTCGCGCACATACACACACCCACGGCCACAGAGAGGAAAGTGATCTCATAAGCCTTTCTTTCCTTCGGATAGTAGGCCAACAAAGTGGAGTTAGACATAGATGAAAAATTAAATTAATTGGAGTTTTCAATTAACTATCATGACATTTCAAAGACAGAATATAAGATCCATGAACCTAGAGGTTATTCACGGTTAAGTGAGCACAATTGAAAACCCTCTCATTTGGAATAATAGTAAATAAATATATTTCATTTTAGCATTAGTCATTAATTTCCGAGAGCGGTGGGTTATACCCACTGTGTTTATTACTTACATGGAAATATTTATTTAGAATGGTGGCTAAAGGTGAAAAATGGCTGAAAGAAAAAAGTAAGTAGGACCTCACAAGTGCTCACTTTGCCATGACCATGATTGATTGATGAAAAATATCATGTTTATCCACTAAAAGTTACAAAAAACAATATTTATAAGCACATTAAATTCTATACAACAAGTCCTCTTTCACACGGAATATTCTTCTGCCGGCAACTTGTAGCCCGGCGACAGCTGTCACTGAAAACTTTTGGGAGACTAGTGGCAGAGAAGTAGCTAATGACGTCAGAGGTGAATTTGATGCGTGCTTCTCCTTCAGTACAATGTTAGAAGTCGAAGAGGTTGTAGATGCTTGGGCATTACTGAATACATTGATAAATAAGATAAGGAAGAAAAAATTATGTATACACCCTATCGTAAGCGACAGACAAAACAGAGGATTATTTTCTATTCTCTATGACGACTTGCGTCGAGACCGAGATAGATTTTTCAATTATTTCAGAATGTCAATCGAATCGTTTGACGAGTTTTATGTGAGATTGAAGTTGTCTCTACAAAAACAGAACACGAATATGAGGAAGTTGAAATCTGGCTAAGAAAGATTAACAGAAACACTCAGGTAAGCATTAAATATATATATTATATATTTTGTGCTTGATATACAGATAACCGCATTGCGTNGTAAGCATTAAATATATATATTATATATTTTGTGCTTGATATACAGATAACCGCATTGCGTGAAGAGCCATTTTTTTTAATCATTTAGCTGTACACGTACTTAGCATAAGTCAAGAACACTTTAGGTATCGGATGGAGTGGATGGAGCATGTGTGTCACTTGCAATGGGTGACATTGATTGTGTTGCCCATTGTTACAATGGCTGACGATGCAGCTGAGGTCNGCATGTGTGTCACTTGCAATGGGTGACATTGATTGTGTTGCCCATTGTTACAATGGCTGACGATGCAGCTGAGGTCCAGATGTTGGTATCGGAACCGCATAGGGTTGGTAGCCATGTGCATATGGGTTTTGGTTAGGAATGGAATGTGTATAGGATGTGGGGAATGGACAGATGTTGGTTTTATACTTAGCAATTACCGACAAAATTTCACATTTTGCCCTCAGTTTACAATCAGGTGAAATGTCTTTCATGTATTTTACCAACGACAGTAAAAACAGTTTATCTTCATAATCTGGTAGTTGTTGAGTAGCAGATCGTTTCTCGATACTCTTGTGGGGCACCTCGCATAATATCTGAACATGCGAAACCTTTATTTTATTTTTATTCTGTTTTGTATTGCTACTTGTATTTGCCTCTCCGGTTCACCCAGCTCAGCAGGACACATGGGATTATTCAACGTAACTTCTTCATCCTCAAAGTTGGAAGTAGTGCTGGAACACAATAATTAGTTGTGTTAATATGTAATGTAATATTCCAGACATAGTATGTGCTCACTGCTGTTGCTACCCACCTTTCGTGGAAATTTGGCTACAAAAATGATAGGTCATCGAAATATATGTATGTTTTTCGATAACTTGATGCAGCCCCAGACATCAAATTTTCTTTGCCTCAACTCTCTCGCAAAGCAATTCCTGAGGTTATTCGATTTCTTCTGGAGTGCTGCACCTGCAATTGTACAATGTGTGCTGTTTTGTGATTTTCAATGTACGTTATTTATTATTTTAATACCGTAGCCTTTCTACCTATCCACAGAACAAATAATTACCAATTTTTTTNTCAATGTACGTTATTTATTATTTTAATACCGTAGCCTTTCTACCTATCCACAGAACAAATAATTACCAATTTTTTTAATTTGATCATAACGTAATGTGGGAAAAGTAAATAATTGTATCCCCTCATTAAAACAAATGCACACACGNTTTTTTTAATTTGATCATAACGTAATGTGGGAAAAGTAAATAATTGTATCCCCTCATTAAAACAAATGCACACACGTAGACATTTTCAGCCAAATAATTTTCGATTGCTCTCTAAAATTCAGGCCGCCTTCCTGGCAAGTGTAAATTTTTATTTATTTATGGTCTATACTTACATATATTTACTTCCCAGTACAATTTAATATNCTTCCTGGCAAGTGTAAATTTTTATTTATTTATGGTCTATACTTACATATATTTACTTCCCAGTACAATTTAATATATTCTTAAAATATATGTTTGCGTTTTATAACTCTAAGTTCCTTGATTTAGCCTCCTTATGGCACCTTGCCTTAATAAATGNGTACAATTTAATATATTCTTAAAATATATGTTTGCGTTTTATAACTCTAAGTTCCTTGATTTAGCCTCCTTATGGCACCTTGCCTTAATAAATGCTATAATAAAAAAATATTTTGCATGTAATTAGATGCGAACTTGGAAAACCACTAATGGTAATTGACTCAAATGCCAAAGATAACTACAAATCTTCCACTTTTTTTCCAGATATTTTGCTACACACTCTCTGACCTATTCGACACATACAGACTAGGGAGATCCACTCACAGCAAGATAATTAATAANTATTTTGCTACACACTCTCTGACCTATTCGACACATACAGACTAGGGAGATCCACTCACAGCAAGATAATTAATAAGATATGGGAAACTATATGGGTGGAGCTAAAAGCGAAGTGCATTCTTATAGCCACAAAGAAGAGTGGCCTAGAATTTCAGAACCAATCGAATATGTGCCAACATTTTCCAAATATCTAGGTATTATAAATGGGAAACACATTAGGATCGTGAAACCTACCGACAGTGCATCACTGTTATATAACTAAAAACATTTATTTCCTATTGTAATAATTACAGTGTGAGATGCAAATTATAAGTTCNTGCATCACTGTTATATAACTAAAAACATTTATTTCCTATTGTAATAATTACAGTGTGAGATGCAAATTATAAGTTCATATTTGTTGACATAGGAGCATATGGTAAGAATGATGATGCTTCAATTGTACAAAATATAATGTTCCAGCAGAAATTATTAGCAAACCAACTTCAGATTCCTAAACCTCATTCATTGTCTGGGGAAATTGTGAACATTGCCGCTTTCGTGTTCGTAGATGACGAAGTGTTTGATCTTTCTGTACACATTATGAGGCCATATGGTGGTACACATTTAACACAAAATAAAAGAATTTTTACTTCTAACTTTCTAGAGCTAGAAGGTATGTGGATTGAACCTTTGGAATTCATCAGGGAGGTGAGTTCAAATAATGGCCACAAGGAGCACTAAGAATTTTTTTTAGTAGTTTCAGAACTTACAAATGCAGGAGGCATGTGGTTTTGTCCGACCACCTTTCGGTCGCCAATCCAGCATCTAGACCATACGACCACCATTGCATGGGAAGTGTTAGGAGATTAAATAAAGTAATTACAGGTATCGGCTATGCACTATGTAGGTTCACAGACTTACCTGGCTGCGGAGCCATTGCATGGTTATGAGAAGAAATATCGTAAATACCCGCATCGGCCTACACATTCTCCAGACAATACACTCATTATCATTGCATTAAAGACGGCAGACATCATGTGAGCGCATGTACATGCTGCATCTTATATGTGTAAAATATGTATAAATATTAATAGCATGAAAAAAATTCCGACATTCTAAAATTTCGAAAAAAAAAGTAATTTTATTTATATATAAAATTTGGGCATGTCGCATCTCTGCATAAAAGTTCAATGCATTCATAGAGAGCCAAATGCGCAGCATCGTACATGTGGCTCGAAAATGTGAGCACGTCTGTCTCTCCAACTNTGCATTCATAGAGAGCCAAATGCGCAGCATCGTACATGTGGCTCGAAAATGTGAGCACGTCTGTCTCTCCAACTTATCTCGAAATTCAAGAGTGCATACACACTGCTGTGCCTCCAACTTGTATGCGTGTGCGTGGTACAGGATAAAGCTAACACTCGCGCTTGCCGGAAACATTTATTTCTTACAGAGTCAATTACACAGCGAGTNTGCATCACTGTTATATAACTAAAAACATTTATTTCCTATTGTAATAATTACAGTGTGAGATGCAAATTATAAGTTAATATTTGTTGACATAGGAGCATATGGTAAGAATTATGATGCTTCAATTGTACAAAATATAATGTTCCAGCAGAAATTATTAGCAAACCAACTTCAGATTCCTAAACCTCATTCATTGTCTGGGGAAATTGTGAACATTGCCGCTTTCGTGTTCGTAGATGACGAAGTGTTTGATCTTTCTGTACACATTATGAGGCCATATGGTGGTACACATTTAACACAAAATAAAATAATTTTTACTTCTAACTTTCTAGAGCTAGAAGGTATGTGGATTGAACCTTTGGAATTCATCAGGGAGGTGAGTTCAAATAATGGCCACAAGGAGCACTAAGAATTTTTTTTAGTAGTTTCAGAACTTACAAATGCAGGAGGCATGTGGTTTTGTCCGACCACCTTTCGGTCGCCAATCCAGCATCTAGACCATACGACCACCATTGCACGGGAAGTGTTAGGAGATTAAATAAAGTAATTACAGGTATCGGCTATGCACTCTGTAGGTTCACAGGCTTACCTGGCTGCGGAGCCATTGCATAGTTATGAGAAGAAATATCGTAAATACCCGCATCGGCCTACACATTCTCCAGACAATACACTCATTATCATTGCATTAAAGACGGCAGACACCATGTGCGCGCATGTACATGCTGCATCTTATATGTGTAAAATATGTATAAATATTAATAGCATGAAAAAAATTCCGACATTCTAAAATTTCGAAAAAAAAGTAATTTTATTTATATATAAAATTTCGGCATGTCGCATCTCTGCATAAAAGTTAAATGCATTCATAGAGAGCCAAATGCGCAGCATCGTACATGTGGCTCGAAAATGTGAGCACGTCTGTCTCTCCAACTTGTCTCGAAATTCAAGAGTGCATACACACTGCTGTGCCTCCAACTTGTCTGCGTGCGCGTGGTACAGGATAAAGCTAACACTCGCGCTTGCCGGAAACATTTATTTCTTACAGAGTCAATTACACAGCGAGTNGCGTGGTACAGGATAAAGCTAACACTCGCGCTTGCCGGAAACATTTATTTCTTACAGAGTCAATTACACAGCGAGTTACATGCATTAGTGTGTGCACTTCTGTATATGTAAGAACTAGCCATGGGATTTAATTAAAATATACACATAAAATCAAGTGTGCTACAGACGCACAAACATATATTCCGACAAAAAAATCCCCCGCAGCCGATGATCCCCAGTCCTGTCACTTAGGTAAAAATGTTCCCACGAGAGCAATAGGTATAACCAATATGCCAGCTGCGATCCCCCCAGCCGAGATCACAGAATGAAAAGGGATGTCCGGCCATTAATAATGATAAACGCCTACTTGTCATGCCATTGCAGTGTAGCACGCGGACAGGCAGTGGATCGCACAAAAAAATTCTAGACACAGCCACAATAGTGTCCGCCTTCGCCCCAACGCATATATTCGCCGCTAGGCTACACAAAGCACAACCTGTAATATATGAAATCTTACAGGACACCCTCCAGTATGGCGGGCGATGCTCCCGTGTTATCGAAACCCACACAATAAAAAATTCCAGACATATGCAGCTACTGCTACAATGCCCGCCACTGCCCCCAATTCACAGATAGATCAAACATGCACAAAAGCGTCGCAATTTTAAGGTGGAAAATTCTAAGGACAGGGCCAAGCTGTACCCACTGGAGGAGAAATATATATTAATCTTCCCCTGCTTCGAGATGTGGGAAGGGATCCTTCCCCTGCCAGAATGCACACAGGTTTGCTCATGGCCCAAGCTGTACACCCACCTGTCCAATATCTAGGGCAGGAAATATCAAATAGAAATCCACCAGAGCAGAAATACTTTAATCCTTCTACTTCATGGCATGAGAAGGGAACCCCCTGCCTCAGTCTACACACACATCCTCGGCCGTACATGCACTTACATGATTACAAGTACAGGTAATGACAAATACAATAAAACACCCAGATAAATTAAAAATAATATTTATTCAAATCATTTCTTCAAACAAACAGTTGGGTACATAAAGCTCCTTCAGAAAAACTTCCCTCTTTTGTAATGCCAGTGTTTATTCACCCTCCTGCCTGAATTCAAGTACAGGAAATGACAAATGCAATAAAGACACAAAATAATTAAGAANAGTGTTTATTCACCCTCCTGCCTGAATTCAAGTACAGGAAATGACAAATGCAATAAAGACACAAAATAATTAAGAACATTTTTTAATATCCTTTCTTAAAAATACATAGAGATACATTCAGACATGCATTCCTCTCTTGTAATGCAAGCAATAATTTACCCATCGATAAGCACAGAGCATCGTATCTAGATGTTGTGCTGAGAATCGAAATCCAACCATTTTTAAAAAAAGGCGATTGCCTAACAATCGAATGAATTTCTCAACAAGANAAAGGCGATTGCCTAACAATCGAATGAATTTCTCAACAAGGCCAGGAATCTTGTCAGCTGTACATCCTGATTATTAAATGCCTGTCTGAGCTAGGTTATATCCATATCCTCCACATAATAAGTCCTTGGTTCGTAATGACGAATCTTGCAATCTTGTATACTTCCAGGCTCCAGTTTGGAGTGTATGATTTTGCAAATGTTCCTTTCACTCGTGATATCCTGATGTAGTCTCCAACCTTCGCCTTAGGCTTGCGTGTGTCCAATTTATTCTCATCCTTGTACACAGTTTCCAGAAAAGAATTATCTGTTTCATCCACTGGATGCATGTGGATAGTGCTGTATAGGAAACGATTGAAGGATGTCAGCAATTGGGGCAAGTCCAGCTACGTGTAACTTCNTGCATGTGGATAGTGCTGTATAGGAAACGATTGAAGGATGTCAGCAATTGGGGCAAGTCCAGCTACGTGTAACTTCCCAGAGACGAAAATTCTGGCCACATTTCAGTCTTCAGAGTATGGTTAAACTTTACCACAATGGAAGCTTTCAATGCACTGTATGTGGTGTAGTGAATAATCTTATTCGCAGTCATTAACGAACAAAAGGCAGGATTGCAAAATCCTCTGCCATGGTCCATTTGCAATTTTTTTGGTGATCCTTTATCCTACTAAACAGTCTTCAGTGCATTGCTAATGTCAAGACCACGTTTCTGGAGAACTGGAATTCCCCATCCATACTTGCTGAAACAATCCAAGACCATTGACATGTATCTAAAGAGCTTACTAAAAATTGCGTAGAGGATCATTTCAACTAGGTCGGCCTGGTATAGATTTTTCAGCCCAAAGAGGAGTACTTACCACCTGGGGTAATTATATTTTGCAGGCTGGTGGAGCTCGGCAGCAATCTGCACACGAGATATTATTTTTAATATATGTACCCACCTTCATGCAATTCTTCTAAAATATTAACAACATTGTTCATGTGGGAATTATTGCCAGCCAACTGAGCTACAATAAACAGTTGTATACATGCTCATTGGCACCATCCCAGAATACATATTCAAATCGGTTGCTTCCATACAGCTTCAAAGTCAGACCCGAGCCGGTCGCTAAGCCAACATCCAGAAACATTGCAGCAATAATGGCGAATTTCGGGTGTGACTCATTCTTATAAACATTGCTGGAATAGTAATTGCTGGCCAAATGTGCACTCGTGAGGCTAAGTAAGCACTTGTACTGACGAAGTGGCTCGCGCGAGTACCTGACATGGTCACATTTAAACAGCAATTCATAGAGGCCAAAAGACGCCCACATTGCTTCATCACTAATCTGTATAAAATCGTTGGGTGAAAAAAAATTGGTTTGTTCCCAAGAACCATTTCTTATTGCGCCTACAGACACCACATGTCCCATCTTTAAACCTTGTTTTGTACGATTGCCGGTAATTGCGAATAGTTGTGCTGCATAAATAAGATCAGTCCTTTCCATGTTTCAATTCAGCTAAAGGCAAACCATCTTCATCAGCTGCAGTATCTTCTGGAAGTATCTTGTGCTACCTCCCAGTCTGGGGTTCGATATTTGGTTCAGCCTTCATTTCAGCGGGGGAAACATATGTTGTAAATTATCTAGCCGAGATGTGATGGGTCGGAACACCTCTTCCAAAGTATCATCATACTCCATGTGCACGCTAAGCCAGTAACTACTTATTTTTCACACTTTCAATTTTGCAATGTAAATCTTCGACAGTGGCAGTCATTGAACTGAAACCATGCGCAGGAGGTGCTTAGTATTTGTAACACACACAGTAGCATTTAGGTGTGACCTCGTTTTCCTGGTCGGATTGGGCCTGTGGCAGCATCTTCTATCGGTCCAAGGAGGTTCGAGAAATATACTTGAGACCTGCTGATACATTGGGTTATGGCATCCCGAATATGCTTGCTGTGAAGCCACAATTCGTTGTCGGAATTATATCGGACAAGGCACAAACAAGCCTGTTTAACATTCTGTCTGCCATAGCATCAAGCCGAGTACCGAAAGCAGAGAGTTTGCTCACCACTCCAGATAATGAACTAACCAGGCTGTCGAATTTAGCAGACAATACAGCCATCCGGTTATGGCGACCATTCATAGATGAGAACTTTTTGTCTAAGGCAGAGAGTTTGTCCACACACCCCATCATTGCTTTCAGTTTTCTATCATTATTCGCAGCCAACGCTTGAAGAACCTTGCCGGCAATTAATTCCCCCATAATGTTGAGTTTCGACTCTAAAGTGGTCAGATGGTTAATTCTACTGGTCAGTGTGCGAAAGGAAGCCTCAGCCATAGTGCTCAATGCCTGCAGTACCTGAAACGGTCACAAAGCCTTTGAAGCGATGCTACAGACAAAGGACACAGTAGCTGCATCACCATAATGCTTCGGCCTGCCGAGATTATTGGCTTGCTTCCCTCCGAAACTGCAGTGACCATCATCATTAGATGTAATACAGCTATCAAGTGCATGCTTCAGGCCACTATGACCGGACTTGGATACAGTGAAGTTCATCGGCGATGGATGTACGATAATGAACTGATCGAAAACCCCATGGTACCTAATCTTATGAAGNTGTCAGTTTGCGAAAGGAAGCCTCAGCCATAGTGCTCAATGCCTGCAGTACCTGAAACGGTCACAAAGCCTTTGAATCGATGCTACAGACAAAGGACACAGTAGCTGCATCACCATAATGCTTCGGCCTGCCGAGATTATTGGCTTGCTTCCCNCGATGCTACAGACAAAGGACACAGTAGCTGCATCACCATAATGCTTCGGCCTGCCGAGATTATTGGCTTGCTTCCCTCCGAAACTGCAGTGACCATCATCATTAGATGTAATACAGCTATCAAGTGCATGCTTCAGGCCACTATGACCGGACTTGGATACAGTGAAGTTCATCGGCGATGGATGTACGATAATGAACTGATCGAAAACCCCATGGTACCTAATCTTATGAAGTGGGAAATCCTTAGCTATCGCAAGAAACCATGAGGTTCTCACCAGCAACAATAGCACATGCCTTTAATCCCATGATCAGAGTAAACATGTCGTAAATTCAGGTTATCCATGCCGAAGAGAATGAGGGAAAATTGCATTGTTGTGCAGGAGTTGTTTAGGCTTATGTGAATAAGTTTGACACAGGTTAATCGAATCAACTGCTTCATGGTGGCCCATGCTGAAATACTGCTGCATGGTCGACTATTATTTACATGCCACATTGTCGAAAACAAACACAGAGTTAGGCAAGGCTTTATTTGGCAGTACGACTTCTTCATTGTAGCTACATGGATAATGATGTAGGCCTACGATAGTTTGAAGTATTTGTGCCAGATGTAGGTACTTTGGATGTTGTAGCGAATCAGAGTACAGGTAAATGTTCTCAAAGTGAAGACCATTTGGTTCCACCAACAAGCTCAGAAGCACACATGCATTTCCACAGTTGCTTGGTCCTGCTATGATATCATGCACAGTGGTTGGCATGATATGATGTGATTCGCAGAAGATAGTTTCGTCATAAGTGGTAATGTGAACAGGAAGTGTGATGGTCTGTGGCACGAACTCCATTGATTTAATAAATAAATGGGTAAACCTCCTGTACTTAANTGAACAGGAAGTGTGATGGTCTGTGGCACGAACTCCATTGATTTAATAAATAAATGGGTAAACCTCCTGTACTTAAGGCAGAAGGACCACGTTCGAGACTGGGTGAGGTAGCTGACCTGGGTGTGCACTTAAGGTCAGGTGATGTAGGTGGCCAAGTTCCAGGTTGGGTGATGTGGATGGCCATGCACAATGAAACAATTGTATACATTATGTGTGATGACCAAGATGTGTTAGTATGTCATGATGCGAATTGGGAGTAAGACTAAGAGGGGACATAGTGTCGTGAATATGCTTATCAAAAACCTTTATTCGAAGCTCACTTTCCAGGCTACAAATACTGTGGGCCTGGCATTCGACTAGCATGGAGTTTGAAGTGCGGCGACATCCTTGTCAATTCGTTGGTTGAGGTATGCAAGGAACATGACATTGCCTACATGACCAGTAGCAAGTTGGGATATAGGCATGTCGGAGACACTGTTATAGCCGAGATAGCTAAGCCATAGTTAGATAACCGAAGTCTAAACTCAACAAATGTATAGCTGCAAGAGGCATGTACAAGATTATGAACTAAAGTCAAGAGGGGAATGGGTTTGCAGCTTTGAAGGAAGAAAAAAACTTGGAAGAAATGGAGGAAACCTTGCAAAGTAGTAGGGAAGCGAGGAGGCATCTTACCCTTCATCATGACAGCGCTCAGCAACCTCTGCAATCTTATCGGTGGTGCATGTGGCATAGGAAGGGCGGTGAACACGGTTAAGGAAGAAAATAATCAGTTGGCCTAAGTTATTCGACACAATAGACATATGGATGTGCTCGT
Source organism: Clitarchus hookeri (assembly GCA_002778355.1). Lineage (NCBI taxonomy): Eukaryota > Metazoa > Arthropoda > Insecta > Phasmatodea > Phasmatidae > Clitarchus > Clitarchus hookeri. The sequence goes on from NQII01001831.1 coordinate 399,948, forward strand.
TATAGGTAAAAAATTGCTGGTGGTCTGTATCTTTGGCCCTACCATGTAGGCGGTGGTGGGGGAAAGAGAAAACGAAGGANAGGTAAAAAATTGCTGGTGGTCTGTATCTTTGGCCCTACCATGTAGGCGGTGGTGGGGGAAAGAGAAAACGAAGGAACAGACGAAAGAGTCGGTCTTAAGGTGACTGTCTAGTCGCCCACGAACATAGATATACCAAAGTCTGCTTGTAAATTAAAAATATGCCATTTCCAAGGTGTGTTTATGCACAACATGCTGCCATGCATTCCGAGACGAGTAGAGTGTGGTATATTAGNATATGCCATTTCCAAGGTGTGTTTATGCACAACATGCTGCCATGCATTCCGAGACGAGTAGAGTGTGGTATATTAGACCTATATACTATTTGAGGGCTAGGGACTCATTGGACCACATATTAAATGTTTGAGTATACCGCAGAATACATTGACAGCTATGGTAACATAAGGGCATTATCAGAAATGAAAANACATATTAAATGTTTGAGTATACCGCAGAATACATTGACAGCTATGGTAACATAAGGGCATTATCAGAAATGAAAACATATATAAGAAGCATGTGATTACATCACAACTATGGAGCAGAGCAACAAAAATGAGAATGGAACTGTAGGCACTTATGCCTGCTCTTCCTTTTAATGTAGATATGCAAACAAAAAACTATACTTAATAGGGATGCATTACTATTAAGCATCAGTAACGTCCATAACCATGATCATGTCGGGAAATAGCTCGGAATTGCACTATGTGTACTTCCCTCTGCTGAACGTAGGGGAGGCATGGTCTGTTGCACTCATATATTTTCAAACTTCTTCTCTGTACCTAACATAGATGAATGCAATTGTATGATATGTTATGTCATAGAGGATGATAAGAGAGGCAAGATGCACATACCCACGGGTTTGTATGAGATTGGAGATATAGGCGAATACCTTAAGCATGCACAGCAGCCGGAAGTGATGTTAGTGTTGTTAGGTAATGCTAATACACTGCACAGCGAGCTTTATTGTACTGCCCAAAAAGACTTCACGAAAAGCGACACATTCGCTGCAATGCTCGGATTCGCGAATGTCAAGTATGAAGCGAAGAAAGCCCATGAATTCATCCTTCCAGTAAACATCTTCCCCATTAAAATTATAAGAATAAACTGTCATTTGGTTACTGGATCATACCTCAATGGTAAGCCTAGCCAAACACTACGTGAACTTTCCACATATGTACCTCCAGGCCTTAAGCTGGGGGATGTACCGAAGCCACCCATTTACATTCCAGTTATGATGGAGAGTGTACAGGAAGTGGTTGTATCTATAGTAGACCAAGATAGTAATTTTATTAATTTCCTAGGTGAGGAATTAACAGTATGCATACATTTATGCAAACATGTGTATGAAATTTAAGCATGCGAGGACTGAAGTAATAAAAACATCTTACTGTACCAAACCGGAAGTAAATATGAGGCGAGCACCCAGTGCACTTACAGCTGAAAACGTGTTTTTCCTTAGCAGATTGGGGCTGACGGTCAACAAATATGGACATGGAAATATTAAACTTAGTCGAACTAGCGGGTTTCGAAGACGCGATCACCAAGGCGAAAATCCATACATACACACCCTATCTACCAGGTTCATACGTACCCTCGTCTGAGGTTCGAAACTCAGTACAAAACCAACATATATACACTGTCATGTAATTTGTTTTTGAGGTTCCGCTGGACGATTACAAAGGCCGATAGTGCTGTTCCTGTGACAACGAAAATCATAAGAAATGGTATACTACACATAATAAGTAGAATCGCATATGAGCTAAATGGACGTGAACTGAATGCGACAAGAGATGTTGAAATTACAGCTACCATAAACAATTATCTCTCATTGGCGTACAACCAACTGTCGGTGGCTAAAATGACTGGCTGGGGGATCGAAGAGGACTAAAAAGATCGAGTCTATGTTGGTGGAAAATTCGAAGTATGTTTCCCACTAGCCATGCTACTAGGGTTCGCTGAAGACTATAGACACATAATTATTAATTCCAAGCAGGAGCTAGTTATTCAAAGTATTTCTCAAATCGAAATGTTGCCCATATGGAAATTTAAACATAGGTTTTAAGAGCAGTATGTATATGTAACCATATAAAATATATGCCGACAATCAGAGATCATACTATGGACAAACACAGTCACAACTGCTAGAACACAACAAATTCATGAACACTGCCCCTCTGCTGGCTTTGATGTTAGCAAACTGGATGATAGAATAAAGTTAGATGTACTCGACTGTTGGGTTTAAATGGTCGCTGCAGAGAATTTGTCAGCGAATACTCAGGCATATGCCTTACTTATTCACTATAGACTGGTCGCCTACAATGTGCGCGACAGAGTAGTTAAAATACAAACATTATTGACACCTATAGTCCATTCACCATTGAACTATCACAATATTCACGAATGTTCCGGGCTACATGTTACAGTGCGGTTTCATTATTAAGCTCATCTTCATAGTGTATGTAGATGGTAGCATAGCGACAAGTACATTTCTACCCTCATTTCCATGGAGGATGCTCGACAGGAAAATAAGTTATCAAACATGTAGCTGCAGAAACACTATCGCTGTCTCAGTTGTTATGATTGTGATGTAGAATATGTTAAATTACATGACTACTCACCGATTTCTTGGCTGTGGATGCAGACAGTGTAGTCTTCATGGCCATTCCACATCAGAAAGGATAGTTGAGCATCTATTGCGGTGCGAATGTAACACTATATGATCTGCAGACAGAGTATGACTGCACATCATTAAGAGAATTGAAGACTTGATACATGAAAACAAAACATGACTGTGATGCATGCAGGCTAGGCTGGTCATGTCCGTGCTTGAACACACTGCTGCTGACGAGGACTATGGAGTGTGGTACATACCACTGTGATGGCATTGGGAGACAATAGCAATTGCATTTTTTTCTAACAGCAGGCAATTTAAATACCGACCCGCAATTGAGGTGAAACCATAGTACTACTCGCGACCACCCCACATGCATGCTTGCTATCGATACCATCATGGACGGGCTTATAGCGAAGCTGAACAGTAAAACACAGAATAGATTACTGTAGTACTTGGTGATTGGGAAGCGGTACACAGCATCGGATTTCCGGCTGGTGGATACATCCTACGGCAATTGTATGACATGCATGTTAAATGCAGAGTTTCCTATGTATTTGCCTTAACACTACATTCAACTGATCTCAGAGATGGATATGACACTGCTAAACAAAACTACTGTGCACATAGCNACATGCATGTTAAATGCAGAGTTTCCTATTATTTGCCTTAACACTACATTCAACTGATCTCAGAGATGGATATGACACTGCTAAACAAAACTACTGTGCACATAGCATATGATGGCATCAAGCCTATCGCTAATCACAATAAAATGCACGTGCTGTGATTCTGATGAAGTGTGTATGTAAGAAGAAACAGCAACTCTCCTCAGTAGAACTCTAACTCACCACACATGTACACGTCAAATATGCACATAGCATTCAACCTGCTGGACTTCACCAAGTATGTACAGTTATGTTACATTTGCGTACCGNCACGTCAAATATGCACATAGCATTCAACCTGCTGGACTTCACCAAGTATGTACAGTTATGTTACATTTGCGTACCGCCGTGTTCAATTTAAACCTCCTGGACTGCCTGAGAAAGTGGAAAGGTCTAACGGCCTCTAACACTGCGTGTGCCAAAACATCGAGAGCGAAGAGGGATGTTTAGCCTTATACCCGAAAACATGCAATGTTTGTGAGAGTCCTGATAATTATCTGCGGCCAGACATGGAGCTGCCTTGTACCATCATCGATATGCTGGCTTGTGCAAACAACGAATATAATTGCCAGGTATGGTTTACACAGTCAGTTGTATATGAGCTGTACCATCCCAACAATGGTGTAATTACCCATTAGGCAGAGACCTGTACAGGGGAACATCACATTACCATCATAAGGCATGGAGCTGTTACGTGGATCGCAATGTGTTCTCTGCTAATTTGCGAAATTTACTTGGCTACAGTAATGTAAGCACACCTTCACAGGCATATAAGAAGGAATAAGTGTTACATCTCGCCCGCAGTCAGCATCAGCGCAGCATTCAGTAGACAACCACCACAATCATGAACAATATGCTCGACAAACGCTACTGTGTACAGTTCCAGATGGAAAATGTAAACTTGTACAATCGATACTTTGTCGGATATATACAGGTGGTATTTAATTATGAGTTTGGACATGAGCATGTGTAGGTATGTGATGGTGAAAATTATATGTGGGGTTATCATGACACGTGGGATAATTTCCTCAGCGAGATTCTACCATGCTACAAGTACGATAGGTGTGCCATCGCCAATCCCCGACCAAATAGCAAGTTACCTGCAGGTGGAAACATTCTCGCTGTGCAAGCATAATTGGGAGATATTACCGAACTGCAACACAAGAACAAGAAAGTGAACTTTGTCCTATTTGATGTAGACAATAGGGCAATCTGCCGGTGGACTGAAGAGTGTACATGGCACATACATACCACTACACTGGAAGACTGTGGAAGCAAATAGATCCTACCCTGCACAGCCAAGGTCTGCTGTGTATATAAATAAATAGATTCATGAACTTACGTGTGCTGCCGGTACATCATGGAGGCCTCGAGTACGGACACAAAGAGCCCGACTGTATAGGGAGAACAAAAATATCGGAGCAATTGTAAGTGTACGGAGACCATATGTGCCTTTGTTGTACACATGCTAGCACTATAGTCAAAGGTTTTTAAATACCTGCGTCATCACACACCCACCACACACATGAAAGTTATTTAAGACTCACATATCCGACTCGTCGCGATCAGTGGTCTGACGAAGATGAGCAAACCATTTCACCCAAAAGGGGTCTACACCAGTGTGACACCAGGACACAGCTGTGTAACCTACAGTGTCTGGGATGGAGCAGAGCAGTGGACTTATAGCGAAGAGTGTGATAGTGTAGTTCATTGGTTGCTGGCCCACAAACAAACAGCCAAACTGTGAGGTAGAGGTGTTGGCACATGGATGCCTATACGACCCCATCTTGCTGTACTTAACCGACAACCAACCAAAGCCAAAATCTGCCTCAGTTCGTATCGAAGATGAGGTAACACTCCCAGAAGCAGCAGCAGAAGCGCCTCATGTCCTAGATGTAGACGACGAGGCTACCCAGCTGCTGGCCATCGTATCCACGGTCGTGACATCGTCGTCATCCATGTCAAGGCGTAAGAGTACTGTGCAGACGATGACCTCGGACATCGCCACGACAATTGTGATGCTTCTGGTGCAGTGGAGACGGCTTCTGTCGCCTGCAGACGACGACAGTATACTGATACGTCCAGCACCTCTGCAGCGCCCACAGCCGTGCCTGATAACAACATACTTACAATATGTCAGACGTGCGGTCTGATACCGTCCAGACAGCAGCCTCTGCCAAATATCGCTTTAATACCTGTCGACGAGGCGAAGGAGTATCTGAAGCATGTGATGTGCAGTTTGGTCAAAGCACTGTAAAAAGTGTTTTTAATGTATATGTGTTATCACACACATGCTCCATTAGGTTTTTAAATAAATATGNCAAAGCACTGTAAAAAGTGTTTTTAATGTATATGTGTTATCACACACATGCTCCATTAGGTTTTTAAATAAATATGTAACATATAGGTTATAAATTTCAGTATTAGTAGATATATAGTGTATGAGAGTGAAAGAGAGAGAAATTTCTAAAAATTAATAAGCAGAAGTAATGTTTTTTATTTCAAGTATATGTGTAATCGCATGCACATTCTCCATTAGGTTTGAAAATAACTATATAAAGTCTTGGTTGTAATTTAAGTATAAGTAGATATGTAGTGTGTGTGATAAATAGAGAGAGAGAGAGAGAGAGAGAGAGAGAGAGAGAGAGAGAGAGAGACGTTTGTACAATAGTTTGTGTAAAAATCATAAGTGAATGTAATGTTTTTTTTTATTTCATGTATAAATGAAATCAACACACACACACATGCTCCTTTAGGTTTGAAAAGACATTTAAGTGGGGAGAGAGGTTCTATTGTTCAGGTATGTAGGACACATGTTTGTATTTAATACGAAGTGTAGTGAGAGACTTTGCATTTTAATGTCTGCAAATATCTTTATTCGAGTAGGATGCATGTTTGTATATGAATATATTTATTCCAGTAAGTGTGAAACAGGTGTCACTATTTATGCAAGCAGAGTACATGTGTATGTTTAACTCTGTTTATTCAGCTATGTGTGCCGACACACAAGTATTTGTCGTTTCGCTTTAATTTAAAAGTATTTCCAAAAATGTATGTATCTATGTGGGACGAGGCGAGAGTTATATGTTAGTACATCATATGCGTATATAGATTGAGTATAAAATAATACCCCAAATTTTAAGGTCTATAATATCAAAACCAAACAACCTACAACCTGGATTGTCCAATCTNAGTATAAAATAATACCCCAAATTTTAAGGTCTATAATATCAAAACCAAACAACCTACAACCTGGATTGTCCAATCTAATTATACGTGGAACCGTGAAGTTTGTTTAACATATATTCATAAATATTCAATGTTACCAACGAGAGCGGCCCGAANAATTATACGTGGAACCGTGAAGTTTGTTTAACATATATTCATAAATATTCAATGTTACCAACGAGAGCGGCCCGAACGACATCTACGCGATAATCAAACTCGTTCCACACTCTTGTCAGCATATCTGCTGTTACGGTTTGGATGGCGTCCTTAATTCTCGTTTTGACACTTGATCCTTTATGTAACCCCATTAAAAAAAATCGCACGGGATAAAATCCAGGCTTCTTGGGGGCCAGTGATGAAGAGTCTGGTCACCAGCTGCTCCTCGACCAATCCAGCATTGCAGTAACATTTCGTTCAGGTACCTGCGAACAGCTAGATGCAAAGGGTTGGCGCATTATAAAGGAAACATAAGACCATCCCCTTAATATTGACATGTCGAATGCTAGCTCGCAAACATCTCACCACCTCACACCGAGCGTTACGAACGCCAAACACAAGGCAACACTGGACATACTGACAAGTGCGTGGAACGAGTTTGATTATCACGTAGATGTCGTTCGGGCCGCTCATGGTGGTCCCATTGAATATTAAGAACATTTGATAAACGAACTTCATGGTTCCACGGTTCATTTGATTGGGCAATCAAGGTTGTAGGNATTGAATATTAAGAACATTTGATAAACGAACTTCATGGTTCCACGGTTCATTTGATTGGGCAATCAAGGTTGTAGGTTGTTTGGATTTGATATTATAGATATTCAAAGTTGGGGTATTCTTTTAAACTCATCCTGTATATTACCATAAATATTTTGAATTATTCCTTGCAACGATTTGTTTGTGCGTATGTGGAGGGAGCTATATTGATCGTTCCAACAAAATAAGCATATATATTTGTAACCATATACAGAACATTCTTTATTTGTTACTTACTATATACAATATACACTGAAGAGCCAAAAAAAAACAGGTACACCTGCCTAATATTGGGTAGGGACCCCGCGAGCACGCAGAAGTGCCGCAAGACAACGGGGTATGGACTCGACTAATGTCTGAAGGTATACAGGAGGCAATTCACATCCTGAATCCTGCAGGGCAGTCCACAAATACATAGGAGTGCGAGGTAGTGGAGATCTCTTCTGAACAGCACGTTGCAAAGCATCCCAAATATGCTCAATAATGTTCAGTCTGGTGATTAAGGTGGCCAATGGAAGTGTCTAAAGTCAGAAGAGTGTTCCTGGAGCCATTCAGTAGCAACTCTCGATGTGTGGGGTGTCGCATTGTCCTGCTGGAATTTTCCACGTCCGTCGGAATACACAATGGACATGAATGGGTGCAGGTGATCGGACAGGATGCTTACGTATATGCCACCTATCAGAGTCGTATCTAGACATNATGTGTGGGGTGTCGCATTGTCCTGCTGGAATTTTCCACGTCCGTCGGAATACACAATGGACATGAATGGGTGCAGATGATCGGACAGGATGCTTACGTATCTGTCACCTATCAGAGTCGTATCTAGACGTATCAGGGGTCCCATTTTAGACCAACTGCACACGCCCCATACCATGACAGAGCCTCGACCAGCTTGAAAAGTCCGCTGTTTACATGTAGGGTCCATTGATTCATGAGGATGTCTCCATACAAGTACACGTCCATCCGCCCAATACAATTGGAAACGAGACCCGTCAGACCAGGCAACGTGTTTCCAGACATCAACAGTCCAATTGCGGTGTTGGTGGGCCAAGCGAGGCGTAAAGCTTTGTGTCGTGCAGTCAACAACGGTACACGAGTGGGCCTTTGGATCCGAAAGCCCATATCAATGATGGCACTTGTTGATGCCACATCATTTAAATATGCGCCATTTTGAGAAAATGTCGCACGTCTGTCGCGTTTAATGATTCTCGTCAGTCGTCGTTTCTACTATTCGTTCACAATCTTTTTCCGCCTGCAGCGATGTCGAAGATTTGAAGTTTTACAAGATTACCGATACTCATGGTACACTCGTGAAATGGTAGTACATCAAAATACAAATTTTATCGCTACCTTGGAGATGCTATGTCCCATCTCTCGTGCGCCGACTATAAAACCACGTTCAAACTCACTTAAATATTGGTAACCTTCTAGTGTTGCAGTATTAACCGATCTAGCAACTTTGCCAGACGCTTGTTGTATTATATAGGCGCTGCCGACCGCATCGCCTTACTGTGATTGGTTCCATACGTCTGTTATTAGCATACGCATGCCTATACCAGTTTTTTTGGCTCTCCAGTTTACATGCCGTTTGTAAAATCAATGTTTAAATCTCCATACGGGTAAACCTCGAACAGTCCATATTGAAAGCAACCAAATTGCCTGTCTGAAACGCGACTATTATGTAGCTTGGTTTTTCACTCGTGAAACCTGTTTTAACATTCCAATTTACCCTCTAAACTCCATGTACGAAACACAATATCGACGTTCCTTCCTTTCNACTGTGATTGGTTCCATACGTCTGTTATTAGCATACGCATGCCGATACCAGTTTTTTTGGCTCTCCAGTTTACATTCCGTTTGTAAAATCAATGTTTAAATCTCCATACGGGTAAACCTCGAACAGTCCATATTGAAAGCAACCAAATTGCCTGTCTGAAACGCGACTATTATGTAGCTTGGTTTTTCACTTGTGAAACCTGTTTTAACATTCCAATTTACCCTCTAAACTCCATGTACGAAACACAATATCGACGTTCCTTCCTTTCNGTGAAACCTGTTTTAACATTCCAATTTACCCTCTAAACTCCATGTACGAAACACAATATCGACGTTCCTTCCTTTCTCCGCATATTTCAAAAATTGCACACGTTCTGTCATGTTAACCTGTACCTGGGGCAGTAACCAGTCAATAGAACGTATCGACAGCACTGCAGCTTCTGGTGTTGTGCCAGTGTCCAGGAGTGCATTATCTTGTGTGTTAGCCATGTGAATAACTAACTCTTGCTTTGAATAAATTATTACATGCTTGTAGTCTTCGGCGAACCCTAACTGCATGGCAATATCCCGGTGGATCCAGCACTTTCCTCTCCAAACCTCCCCTCCTGGTGGCCGATACCTATTAAAATGTTATACCAGGAGCACTGACTTTCTATTGTACATTAAGTCCCACAAGCTAAAGATAAAATCGGCTCTTTTTCTTTCGCAGGGTAACATCGGGAACTAGCAATTTTGAAATCTGCCATGCTGGGCAGAACAGAATCTAAATTGAAAACCTATGAATCTAGCATATATTCCTAACGCGATACGTGCTTGTCCTTCTTTCACGATAAATTAAGCATGGTGGCGTCCATTAACACAATACACAGCTCAGTGCGCTCGGGTGATAACTGGGCTTAGATTTGGGGAACAGCCGGTAAACCAGAATTGTTCCACGCCTCCTCGCCCACCGGGCGCAAGGAGCATATAGAAGTATACCATACTGCAGACTTTCTGAACCGTCACATTCATGGATGTCGGTAGGAAGAAAGTCATGATCAGTATCCAGACGGGCGAGAGAGTTTCCCTGGGTTGAGCCGCTGACGCAATGACGGNGGTAGGAAGAAAGTCATGATCAGTATCCAGACGGGCGAGAGAGTTTCCCTGGGTTGAGCCGCTGACGCAATGACGGACCCAAATTGCAGAGGGCCTCGTCGCGATTCTCTGCCACCGCCCAGTGATCATTTCCGTCTTCTTTCCCTAGTCTTTCCTGTTCTTGTTCTTCCTGACTCCAATGGGTACGATCTTCGTGGCAGAGAAGGGGAGAGTTTCCCTGGACATGTGCAACATCGCGCCAAGCACACACAAGCCAGGCCCTCGTCGGGATCCCGATCTGGCCAGTCAGACCCTCACTACCGACATCACACACTCACAGAAACTACATTTACACTCGACCACTTGGGTTACGCCATTCCTTACGAGCGAGCTCCTTCCATTGTCCTTTTCTTGCATTCCGGGGCCGTTCTCTGGGGTTGTCAACGGGGTTTTCCTGGAACATACAGAGTATAATCCAGGAAAGGGTGTCTTATCAGGGTTTGTCAATCTGGGGTTTGGTAGGAATACTGTCCAAAGGTGAAGGACTAGTACCTGACCGCAGTATACCCCGTGAAGGGTTTACTATAATCAAAGGTAAGCCTCCCGTATATATGTNGAAGGACTAGTACCTGACCGCAGTATACCCCGTGAAGGGTTTACTATAATCAAAGGTAAGCCTCCCGTATATATGTACAGCATCCTTGAAGATTATAGACGTGTAGAAACGTTCTCCCCTTCGCCAGAAGCACTCCTTCAGCAGGCTAAGGAGGGCCTCCGTGTTGGTGGGCAGGCCTGCCTGCGCGACGGTAAGCCTGTCCACGCACTCCATCCGAAGGAAGAGGTCTTTGTTCCCCCCGTCCATTGATCTTACTAGTAGAGCAACTGCAGCCATCAGGGTGGTCGCGTCCTCTAAACGTGAGAGCTGGGATCCACGCATCACTTGATTGTATAACTCCCACGGCTCTTGGGGATTGTCCACCATGGGCCAGTTCTGCACTGCCGCGTCGATAGTGTTAAAGTTCGACGGCCACTCAATTGTGATTTTCTCTGAGAGAGGCACAGATTCGCTTTGCCTAATAAGGTTCTTCAGGNAAAGTTCGACGGCCACTCAATTGTGATTTTCTCTGAGAGAGGCACAGATTCGCTTTGCCTAATAAGGTTCTTCAGGATGGAGACTTCTCTTGTCTTTTCCTTTTCAAATTTTCCTTCTTCATTCTGAGTCTCCTTTGGTAGGCTTAGAGTCCCTGTGATTTTCTCCCAGTACAGTGTGCAGACCGCTCGTCGCTTTTGATCTCTGAACATCTTGCTCAAATTTCTTCCCATCTGCGAGAATCCCTTTCTCACATAGAGGACCAGGTTCCAGGAACACGGCCACCCTTCATTCGTCCTAGTTTTCTACTCTACTTGGTCTGGTTCTTCCTCAATATATATTAGATACAAGACATAACCTTGCATTCGTGGAACTTGCGCTTGTAGCACAATTGGTAATTTATTTTGTTGTTCCGGGGTTGTCGCTTCTGGTGTTAACATTCCATGTACTGATACCTCTTCCTTCAGAATCACTGTTGGAAAAAGGTGTTCAGCCATCTTGGTTTTGTGTTTCATCGAATTCTCCACTCTCCAGTGTCCGACTCATACTGGAGCTCATCCACCACACATCAAATTCTTTGTTACTTTTGCCTATCACTGTGAGGGATTCCAGCACCTTAGGTGCCAGAATTCTCGGGGCAAGCATGCTGTGAAAGTCGAGTTGTCCAGACCTGTCCTCGAAGGAGTTCCATAGATCCTCTATATTTGGATTGTCAAATAGCAGGTGTGCAGAAGTGTCGGGCACTCCACACACCACACAATCCACGTCATTAACGAGAGCCATAGAGAAAAACTTAGCCTTTAAGTTTCCATGCCCGGTCATGATCTGCGTACTATAGTGACCTATAGAAAGCCACCCATCCCGCAGCCTCAACNGGTAGGAAGAAAGTCATGATCAGTATCCAGACGGGCGAGAGAGTTTCCCTGGGTTGAGCCGCTGACGCAATGACGCACCCAAATTGCAGACGGCCTCGTCGCGATTCTCTGCCACCGCCCAGTGATCATTTCCGTCTTCTTTCCCTAGTCTTTCCTGTTCTTGTTCTTCCTGACTCCAATGGGTACGATCTTCGTGGCAGAGAAGGGGAGAGTTTCCCTGGACATGTGCAGCATCGCGCCAAGCACACGCAAGCCAGGCCCTCGTCGGGATCCCGATCTGCCCAGTCAGACCCTCACTACCGACATCACACACTCACAGAAACTACATTTACACTCGACCACTTGGGTTACGCCATTCCTTACGAGCGAGCTCCTTCCGTTGTCCTTTTCTTGCATTCCGGGGCCGTTCTCTGGGGTTGTCAACGGGGTTTTCCTGGAACATACAGAGTATAATCCAGGAAAGGGTGTCTTATCAGGGTTTGTCAATCTGGGGTTTGGTAGGAATACTGTCCAAAGGGGAAGGACTAGTACCTGACCGCAGTATACCCCGTGAAGGGTTTACTATAATCAAAGGTAAGCCTCCCGTATATATGTACAGCATCCTTGAAGATTATAGACGTGTAGAAACGTTCTCCCCTTCGCCAGAAGCACTCCTTCAGCAGGCTAAGGAGGGCCTCCGTGTTGGTGGGCAGGCCTGCCTGCGCGACGGTAAGCCTGTCCACGCACTCCATCCGAAGGAAGAGGTCTTTGTTCCCTCCGTCCATTGATCTTACTAGTAGAGCAACTGCAGCCATCAGGGTGGTCGCGTCCTCTAAACGTGAGAGCTGGGATCCACGTATCACTTGATTGTATAACTCCCACGGCTCTTGGGGATTGTCCACCATGGGCCAGTTCTGCACTGCCGCGTCGATAGTGTTAAAGTTCGACGGCCACTCAATTGTGATTTTCTCTGAGAGAGGCACAGATTCGCTTTGCCTAATAAGGTTCTTCAGTATGGAGACTTCTCTTGTCTTTTCCTTTTCAAATTTTCCTTCTTCATTCTGAGTCTCCTTTGGTAGGCTTAGAGTCCCTATGATTTTCTCCCAGTACAGTGTGCAGACCGCTCGTCGCTATTGATCTCTGAACATCTTGCTCAAATTTCTTCCCATCTGCGAGAATCCCTCTCTCACATAGAGGACCAGGTTCCAGGAACACGGCCACCCTTCATTCGTCCTAGTTTTCTACTCTACTTGGTCTGGTTCTTCCTCAATATATATTAGATACAAGACATAACCTTGCATTCGTGGAACTTGCGCTTGTAGCACAATTGGTAATTTATTTTGTTGTTCCGGGGTTGTCGCTTCTGGTGTTAACATTCCATGTACTGATACCTCTTCCTTCAGAATCACTGTTGGAAAAAGGTGTTCAGCCATCTTGGTTTTGTGTTTCATCGAATTCTCCACTCTCCAGTGTCCGACTCATACTGGAGCTCATCCACCACACATCAAATTCTTTGTTACTTTTGCCTATCACTGTGAGGGATTCCAGCACCTTAGGTGCCAGAATTCTCGGGGCAAGCATGCTGTGAAAGTCGAGTTGTCCAGACCTGTCCTCGAAGGAGTTCCATAGATCCTCTATATTTGGATTGTCAAATAGCAGGTGTGCAGAAGTGTCGGGCACTCCACACACCACACAATCCACGTCATCAACGAGAGCCATAGAGAAAAACTTAGTCTTTAAGTTTCCATGCCCGGTCATGATCTGCGTACTATAGTGACCTATAGAAAGCCACCCATCCCGCAGCCTCAACNCTTTAAGTTTCCATGCCCGGTCATGATCTGCGTACTATAGTGACCTATAGAAAGCCACCCATCCCGCAGCCTCAACAGGACATCCGGAAAAATCTCATGCATCAGTCTGCCCTTTTCCAATGCATCCCACCGACTCTGCCAATCATTCATAGTTCTCTCTTTTATGATCTTGGCTACCCTTAGGTATAACAGAGTTCACCCATTTCCTCCTGCTTATTTCTGCTCTTTCCTTGATGAGCAGGTCGAATGGGACTTCTCCTGCAATAACTTGCAGGTCATCATTGGAGGTTGTCCTGTATGCCCTCGTGGCACCCAGAAGTGCTGCCCTTTGACCGCTGATCAGTTTGCGTTTGACATGGACTTTACCCGCCTCCGGATACCATACTCCACAGGCGTAGGTAACCACAAACAGGAACACCCCTCTGTAAATCAGCTTTATTGAATGGAAAATTAGACCCTAGTTCCGCAGCCACAGCTCGGAGTTTATGGAACAGTACTAATGCCCATTTTACCGCATAATCAACATGCCCACTGAACGAGAGACGGCTCTGCAGGATCACACCCAGGTACATCATTTCATGAAAGAGTTTTACAACTCGTCATTCGAATCTAATTACCTGTCTTCGTTGGAGGTTCCCCTTCAGGATGATGGCATTCATCTTCTCAGCAAAGAAATTCAACTTGAAGTTCTCTGCCAATATCCTGATTGCCTCAAGGGCAACTGCCGTCTTTTCCTCCAACTCCCGCCATGTCCAAGCTGGTATTAGGAGTAACCCGTCATCTGCGTAGCTGTAGATCACACAAACATCCGGCAAATCGAGTCTCAGCAACCCTTCAAACATAATGTTCCACAGAATGGGTCCCAGAACCGATCCTTGTGGGCATTATTTGGTAAGCTCTTTCTCTTCCCTATGTTCCTTTATATGTTTTTCATAGGTCCTTCTTGTAAGGAAATCCCTGATGAACACGTACAGGTTTCTTGGACACTCCAGTAACTGTAATTGCCATATGTGGGGCCACCAGGCGTTGTCGAAAGCCCCCGAGATCTCAATAGATATTGCCAGAACGTAATCCTGTACATAGTCCTTCACTTGTTTAACCATGTCTATTATTACCTTCTCGGTACTTTTGCCCCTTACAAAACCATATTGCTTCGCATGGATACTTTGAACCACATAAAGGTTNTTATTACCTTCTCGGTACTTTTGCCCCTTACAAAACCATATTGCTTCGCATGGATACTTTGAACCACATAAAGGTATTCCATGAGCCTTAGATTGGCCAGGCATTCCAAAACCTTACCCATCACACTCAAGAGTGTGATGGACATATAGGACTTGGCTAGTCTAGGGTTCTTTCCTCCACCTTTGTATATGATTTTTAGCAATCCTNTTATTACCTTCTCGGTACTTTTGCCCCTTACAAAACCATATTGCTTCGCATGGATACTTTGAACCACATAAAGGTTTTCCATGAGCCTTAGATTGGCCAGGCATTCCAAAACCTTACCCATCACACTCAGGAGTGTGATGGACATATAGGACTTGGCTAGTCTAGGGTTCTTTCCTCCACCTTTGTATATGATTTTTAGCAATCCTNGAGTGTGATGGACATATAGGACTTGGCTAGTCTAGGGTTCTTTCCTCCACCTTTGTATATGATTTTTAGCAATCCTTTCTTCCAGCAATCTGGAAAACTACTCGTTTTAAGATATAGGTTAATCAGTCCAAGCATTTCATTCTTCCTCCTCGGATATGCTTGGAGAAGCATTTCTCCAGTCAATCCATCCAGCCCTGGTGCCTTCTTTTACTTTGTTCCACATACAATCCGATTTAACTCCTCTATTGAAAAGTCTGATGTGTCCTCGGTTCTGATCTCCTCTCTGGCCATGTATCTCAATTCTCGAAGGTAGTTTCCTTCCCCTATCTGATCATCGTCAGGCAACAAGACTTCCATCAAGTGCGTCGCGTTCTCTTCAAAGGATTGAAGCAACTGCACATCATGCTCCAGAGCTGGGAGCTCCTCTGAGTTCCTGATATTTCCTGACACCATTCGATATACAAGGCCCCACATGTTTTCATTTCCCCTATCCATGACAAGTTTTATCCATGCCGTTTGTCGTTTCTTCCTCAGCCATCGCCGATAGACCGCTCTCAGAACATTGTACTGACTGATTTCCCTTGATTGTTGAACCGGAGAATAGGTTCTATTGAACTTCCTTCGAGCCTTCTTCACCGCTCTTCTCAGCAGTTCCAGCTCATCATCCCACTAGCGATGATGTGGCACTTCTCTGGACACCCTAGAAATTGCTTCCTGACAGGTGTCC
Organism: Clitarchus hookeri; assembly: GCA_002778355.1. NCBI lineage: Eukaryota > Metazoa > Arthropoda > Insecta > Phasmatodea > Phasmatidae > Clitarchus > Clitarchus hookeri. The sequence goes on from NQII01001831.1 coordinate 416,220, forward strand.
ATCATCACCTTAACCAGTTCTTGCACCTTGGTTTCTGCATCAAGGNCACCCTAGAAATTGCTTCCTGACAGGTGTCCATCATCACCTTAACCAGTTCTTGCACCTTGGTTTCTGCATCAAGGTTGCTTTTTTTTCAGTATTTCTCTAAAATTTCTTAGCAGCACTTGGTCAAAGAGCGGCCAGTCAGCTCAGGCCATGACAAATCGGGGCCCCCATTACATCGAATGGTGAAAAAAAAATTTTAAGGTCACAATCTAGTTCGTCCGAAACTCTCCAGTCCCCAATCCGTCCAAGGGCATGCGCTATCACTACTGTTGCGTCTAGATACGATTACATATCGTGAGCAGACGACCAGAAGGTCACCGGATGTCCTGGTACATTAGCAACCTGCAGGTTGTTCTCGACAAGGAACCTATTAACCTCCTCTCCCCGTCCGTTCGTCTCGGGTGAATTCCACAACTGAGATCTGGCGTTAATATCCACACCAAAAATGATGTTTTTCTTTTTTCCTCTGTGAACAATCACTCTCCACTGGGATAGGTGATGCTCGATCAGGTCTTGAGGTTGGAAGTATGACGATACAATCGTCAAACTCCCGCCTCCCATTTCCACCTTTAAACACCCATGATGCGTGTTTGACAGAGCTTCCAGTGGGATATANGCTGGCATTAATATCCACACCAAAAATGATGTTTTTCTTTTTTCCTCTGTGAACAATCACTCTCCACTGGGATAGGTGATGCTCGATCAGGTCTTGAGGTTGGAAGTATGACGATACAATCGTCAAACTCCCGCCTCCCATTTCCACCTTTAAACACCCATGATGCGTGTTTGACAGAGCTTCCAGTGGGATATAGTTGATCTCGGGGTTGCGTACCCATATTCCTGCCATTGGCTTTTCCCCAATCAAGATGAAGCAGCCATGAAGAGAAGGTATTTTCCCATGGAGCAGGTGAGGCTCCTGCATCAATACCATATCAAGTTGTTGCTTCTGTCCAATTCTATGCAGTTCCATTGTAGGAACTGCTGCCCTTTGCAGGTTGATTTGCCCGACACACAGCAGCGTGCGTCCCCTAGACATACTGGGTCCTGTCAAGTTCCAGAGCTAACTGCCTCTGGTGCACTGGAAATACATTTGATCCAACTTGGTGGCCGGTATCTTTCCTCTTGTCTCTGAGACAGTTAAAACACTTAACTGCTTCCTCTTTCTTAGTGCACTCCAGAAACTTGTGTCAAATTTCAGCACATCCTGCACAAACCATAGGCAATTTGCATCTCTCCTTAATATGACCATAACCCTGGCACTTAAAGCAACGCACTGGCACAGGGTAGTCCCTTACTTTGCACCTTTGGAACCCAACATACAGAAATTCTTTCTGTATGAGCATCCTTCACAGAGCAGGCAATGTCTCAAGTGCCATGTTAACCTTGTCCTTTATGTGACAGCATGGCAAGTAGAATACATACTTTAAATTTACCATTGGCATAGACGGGGACCTTTAAGTCCTCTTCGATCACCCAGCCTGAAATTTTGGCCACCGGCAATTGGTAATGCATCAATGAGAGATAGTTCTTTATGGTGGCTGTGATTCCAACATATCTCGTAGTATTTACTTCACACCCGTTAAGTTCGTACGCGATTCTACTTATCATGTGTAGCATAGCATTTCTAATGATTTTTGTCATCACAGGTAGACAGTTACCTGCCTTTGTTAGAGTTCCTCGGAACCGCAAAAATTAATTACATGGGGCGGTCTATATATCTTGGTTTTGCACCCCATCTTCGGACCCCGCTGGCTCTGCTACGCTTATATTTCCGCATCCATGCTGGCTGTTTATTTTCATACCCAATCTGCTAAGGAAATGAACTTTTGCAGATCTTTGCGCTCCACATGCTCGACTCATACTGACTTTCGGTTTGGTATGGTAAGCAACTTTTATTNTGCGCTCCACATGCTCGACTCATACTGACTTTCGGTTTGGTATGGTAAGCAACTTTTATTGCTTTTGTATGCACATGCTTAAATTTCATTTCCATCTTTCCTTAAATGTAAACATACTGNCTTATATTTCCGCATCCATGCTGGCTGTTTATTTTCATACCCAATCTGCTAAGGAAATGAACTTTTGCAGATCTTAGCGCTCCACATGCTCGACTCATACTGACTTTCGGTTTGGTACGGTAAGCAACTTTTATTGCTTTTGTATGCACATGCTTAAATTTCATTTCCATCTTTCCTTAAATGTAAACATACTGNGGTAAGCAACTTTTATTGCTTTTGTATGCACATGCTTAAATTTCATTTCCATCTTTCCTTAAATGTAAACATACTGTTATCTCCTCGCCTCATAAATTAATTAAACGACTGTCTTGGTCTACATATAGACTATGACTTCCTGTACGTTCTCCATCACAACTGGAATGTAAATGGGCATCTTCGGAACGTTCACAATCTTAAAGCCTGGTGGCACCATCGCGGAGAATTCGTGCTGTGTCTGGCTAGGCTTGCCATTAAGATACGATCTGCTAACCAAATTACAGTTTAATCTTATAAGATTCATGGCGAAGATGTTTACCGGCAGGGTAGATTCATGTGTTTTATTCGCCTCATATATTACATACTCAAAACCTAGCATNTGGCGAAGATGTTTACCGGCAGGGTAGATTCATGTGTTTTATTCGCCTCATATATTACATACTCAAAACCTAGCAAGGAGGTAAGTGTGTCGCTTTGCGTGGAGTCTATCTGCGCAGTACAATACATCTCGCTGTGTAGTGTATATGCATTACCACGCAGCTCCAACATCACGAACTCTGCCCTCAGCTCCAGCTTTAGGTACTCGCCTATGTCTTCAATCTCATACGAATCTATGGGTATATGTACCTCCTACCTCTCTTACCACACCCCTTGACATAACGAAACATACAAATGCATTCATCTATGTTCGGTACTAAAAAGTAAGTTTGAAAATCTATCATCGCCACGTACCACACACTGTTCAGGGTGAGTGGGGGGAAGTGCACAGAATGCAATTCCGAGCTATTGCCTGACACGGTCAGCATTACAGACATGACTGATGCTTACACCTAGTGAGTCCCGTTAAGTATATATATATCTTGCAAGGAAGCACAGGCATAAGTGTCTACAGTTACATTCCCATGGCTGTTGCTCTGCCTAGTGATTATAATATATTTGCATCCCTCCCTAATAAGTTTTCAACTCCGGCGGTGTCCTGCAATTACCATAACTGTCAAAGTATTCGACAGTTTTTCTATTCTTTTAATATGCTATCTAACGAGTTCCCGGCCTGGTATTTGTATCTAGGTTACCTATACCGCACTCTACCCACAGTGTGCGGTGCGGTTTGCGATCATGCATGAACAAGCCTTGGAAAGTGACTATTTTAAATTTTTGTGCAATCTTTCATATGTCAATGTTAGTGAGTGGACGGTTAGGTAGTGTCTTTAAGAGCGCTTCATTTCCCGACATACTAACTTTCTCTTGCCACCGCCACGGCTACCGGCTGGTAAGGACGGGAGATACAGTCCGCCGCCATTTTTGTTTACCTCTGGCAAGCGCCTCCATATTCCTATTATGTCTCAACATCTCCGATAGCCATTAGTTTTCCTTCTTCGCCATGTTCATTGCTCTAGCAATACCACTCGCACCACCGATAATATTACTGAGAACACCTAGCGCTGGTAAAATGAAGGGTAAAATGCCTCCACGCTTCCATACTCCTACTTTGCGTTGTTTCCTACATATACCAGTGCGCTTCTTCTTCGTCCTTCCATCAACAAACTTTAAACCCATTCCCCTCTTTACTTTAGTTTTTATAATCTTGGATACTCCCCACACAGCTAAAAGTTCGCCGAGTTTGGACTTGGGCGAACCAACTATTGACATGTCCTTGTCTGCAAGAACGGTATCGGAAGCATGCCTATCTTCCAACTGGCTACTGGTCGTGTAGGCAATATCGCGTTCCTTGGTTGCTTCATCCAACGAATTGATAGGGACATAACCCCTATTCAATCTTCGTGCTAGTTGCGTACCTGCTCCGCAATATTTATATCCTGGAATGTGTGCTCGAAAGGGAGGTTGTTTATCAGTATATTTACCAGACCACATCCTCTCTTGATCTTACTCTCACGGCGCATTACAGTATACTAACACATATCTTTATCATCTCGTTTACTTTACACATTTCTGACCATCCCCTTTGCCAGGCCTCGAACCTGGATGTTGTTGCCTGACATTAGTGATGGGGGTTTATATATCAGTTCAATGGATGCAGTGCCACACACAACCATGTAATTCTAGTTAGGGACGTCCCCAGCTGACTTGTCCCTGTGAGGGTGGCGTTCTCCATGCCATTCCTTTCAGATAGCCCCGGCAAGGATTTTAGTCTTTTGGTTGACCACACACATGCAGTGTAACTGGTGAACCGCCTGAGGGCGAACGGGCTGCATCCGGTGGAGACAACTTTTTCCTCCATGCCTGCCTGTCATGACATGAAAAAATATGCTTCCAGGCATTCCGCCCGACCCAGCTCCGAGCGTACCCCGGCCAGGCGGAAATCAGGAATCGCTTACACATTGCATGTAGGAACATTCAATTACAGCACATACGCCATTCTTGCACAAAAAATAAATTATAAATTAGTAAGTACATATTTGAGGACCTGACTGTTATGGTGAGGGTGAAAGCCCACCCACTTAACGAATAGGCGATTACCCTTGCGATGTAACACCTTCTCGACCAAATATGTGTCCAGAAACTGTGTTAGCATAATCTCTTGTTCATAAAATCCTCCCTTTAGCTTGTCAACATTCAGAATGACGAGTTCATAGGTCCTCGGTTCGTAATGTCGAATCTTGTCAACTCGATAAGCCTCAATGGACCAATTCGGCGTGTAAGACTTCGCAAATGTAGATTTAAGACATGAAATATGCACATAGTCGCCAATATTCGCCTTAGCCTTGCGCAAGTCCAATCTTTTCACATTTTTAAACACATTTGTCGGCAAAGAATCGTCCTTGATGTCCACCGGCCAGATGCGGATGGTCCAGTGCACTAGACCATTGTAGGTGGAAATCAGACGAGGAAGAATATCCAGCCAAATGTGACTACTTCCAGCCGAAAACTCATGCCACATAACAGTCTTCAGTGTACAGTTAAATCGTTCCACGATGGAGGCTACTTATTACCATACATACTGTAGTGATTAACCTTATTCGCATCCATTAGTGAATGGAAGGCTGTATTGTAGAATTCTCTGCCAAGATCTGGCTGCATATTTTTAGGTGGACCCTTATCTTGTAAACCTGTTTTCATTGTGTTAGCAACACCAGTCCCACTTTTCTGCTGAACGGGGACAGACCAAGCATATTTGCTGAAACAATTTATTACAGTGAGCATGTATCTATAGCCCTTATATACAGAGCCATATGGAATCATTTCCAGCAGGTCAGCTTGATACAAATAACAAAGTCCTAAGACGTGTACTCTTCGCCGTCGGTAATTGCGCCGTGCAGGCCGGTGAAGCTCAGCGGCGATCTGCGCACTATACATCGCCAGTACACATACCCACCTTCATGCAATACTTCCACAATATCCACAATCTCATTCGTTTGCGAATTACTGNGTGAATGGAAGGCTGTATTGTAGAATTCTCTGCCAAGATCTGGCTGCATATTTTTAGGTGGACCCTTATCTTGTAAACCTGTTTTCATTGTGTTAGCAACACCAGTCCCACTTTTCTGCTGAACGGGGACAGCCCAAGCATATTTGCTGAAACAATTTATTACAGTGAGCATGTATCTATAGCCCTTATATACAGAGCCATATGGAATCATTTCCACCAGGTCAGCTTGATACAAATAACAAAGTCCTAAGACGTGTACTCTTCGCCGTCGGTAATTGCGCCGTGCAGGCCGGTGAAGCTCAGCGGCGATCTGCACACTAGACATCGCCAGTACACATACCCACCTTCATGCAATACTTCCACAATATCCACAATCTCATTCGTTTGCGAATTACTGCCTGCCTTTTGAGACGCGACGAGCAGCCGTAGACGTGATACAAGCTCATTCACATCGTCCCAGAACACGTACTTGAGCTGACTGCCTCCATCAAGTTTCGAAGCCAGTCCCAAGCCACTAGCTATGCCAACGTCTGGAAATAGCTCGGCAACAATGTCGAATTTCCGATGCGTCTCATCCTTATATGTGATATGGTTGCATCATTGTCGGTCAAATGTGCACTCGCGAGGCTCAGTTATCTCCTGTATTGCTGAAGTGCTTCTTCTCGCATGAACTCGCAAGGGCGTCGTTTAAACAACAGCTCGTAGAGGGCCGGAGAAGCCCATTTTGCTTCATTGTCAATCTGTATAAAATCATCTGGTAGAAAATAAATTTGCTTCTTCCCCAAGTACCATTTCTTATTCTGTCTATAAACACCATGCATGCCATCATTAAACCTCGTCGTGTACGAAGAGATATAATTACGAACAGTGGTCGAGNACATGCCATCATTAAACCTCGTCGTGTACAAAGAGATATAGTTACGAACAGTGGTCGAGCATAATTAAGAAACGCCCTTTTTGTGTTTCCACATAGCTAAATACAAATATCAGCATTGTGGTAGGGACAAGTCGTCGTCAATGTGGCATCGTTATGGGTACGCCTCACCTTGTCGGTGGATCGTGGCGGACGACATGAAGAGATGGTACAAGCTGACAAAATGACAGCCATCGAAATGGCTAGGTGTTTGGGTGGCATTGTAGCGAGGATCTGGGGTCGGGGCGTCGTCGTAGGGATCCTTCCAGGGTACTATCTGACCAAATGGCTGCCGTCGAAATTGACTATGGCATCGTGGCGGGGATCTGCATTTGGGGCGTTGTCGAGGGGACGACCCTCACTTGGAATGCAAGAGCATGAAATAGGCGTCAGTCGGGGCATCGTCGCGGGAATCCATGCCATGGAATGTTCGAAAAAAAAAACATTTTTAATAAATTTTGTTTAAAATTTTTTTAATATAAAAAAAAAATTGTAATTTTTTTAATTTCAAATTTTTTTTTAAACATTCCAAAATTTTTAAAATTCTTTTATCGTCCCGACTTTAGCTCCATGTTTCTGAACCCACCTTTTCTAACTACTCACAACTTATGAGAATGAAACCATAGAGTTATCGAACATAGGTCCTGTTGTTTTGTCAGCCCAACCTTTAGAATATCGTTGAGTGAGTTCCCATTAGTTGTTTTGGCTGAAGCATCAAATACAACTCCGGTTTTAGTTGTAGTGCTAGCNCTGAAACAATTTATTACAGTGAGCATGTATCTATAGCCCTTATATACAGAGCCATATGGAATCATTTCCAGCAGGTCAGCTTGATACAAATAACAAAGTCCTAAGACGTGTACTCTTCGCCGTCGGTAATTGCGCCGTGCAGGCCGGTGAAGCTCAGCGGCGATCTGCACACTAGACATCGCCAGTACACATACCCACCTTCATGCAATACTTCCACAATATCCACAATCTCATTCGTTTGCGAATTACTGCCTGCCTTTTGAGACGCGACGAGCAGCCGTAGACGTGATACAAGCTCATTCACATCGTCCCAGAACACGTACTTGAGCTGACTGCCTCCATCAAGTTTCGAAGCCAGTCCCAAGCCACTAGCTATGCCAACGTCTGGAAATAGCTCGGCAACAATGTCGAATTTCCGATGCGTCTCATCCTTATATGTGATATGGTTGCATCATTGTCGGTCAAATGTGCACTCGCGAGGCTCAGTAATCTCCTGTATTGCTGAAGTGCTTCTTCTCGCATGAACTCGCAAGGGCGTCGTTTAAACAACAGCTCGTAGAGGGCCGGAGAAGCCCATTTTGCTTCATTGTCAATCTGTATAAAATCATCTGGTAGAAAATAAATTTGCTTCTTCCCCAAGTACCATTTCTTATTCTGTCTATAAACACCATGCATGCCATCATTAAACCTCGTCGTGTACGAAGAGATATAATTACGAACAGTGGTCGAGCATAATTAAGAAACGCCCTTTTTGTGTTTCCACATAGCTAAATACAAATATCAGCATTGTGGTAGGGACAAGTCGTCGTCAATGTGGCATCGTTATGGGGACACCTCACCTTGTCGGGGGATCGTGGCGGGGACGACATGAAGAGATGGTACAAGCTGACAAAATGACAGCCATCGAAATGGCTAGGTGTTTGGGTGGCATTGTAGNGGACGACATGAAGAGATGGTACAAGCTGACAAAATGACAGCCATCGAAATGGCTAGGTGTTTGGGTGGCATTGTAGCGAGGATCTGGGGTCGGGGCGTCGTCGTAGGGATCCTTCCAGGGTACTATCTGACCAAATGGCTGCCGTCGAAATTGACTATGGCATCGTGGCGGGGATCTGCATTTGGGGCGTTGTCGAGGGGACGACCCCNAAATGGCTGCCGTCGAAATTGACTATGGCATCGTGGCGGGGATCTGCATTTGGGGCGTTGTCGAGGGGACGACCCCCACTTGGAATGCAAGAGCATGAAATAGGCGTCAGTCGGGGCATCGTCGCGGGAATCCATGCCATGGAATGTTCGAAAAAAAAACGATTTTTAATAAATTTTGTTTAAAATTTTTTTAATATTTAAAAAAAAATTGTAATTTTTTTAATTTCAAATTTTTTTTTAAACATTCCAAAATTTTTAAAATTCTTTTCTCGTCCCGACTTTAGCTCCATCTTTCTGAACCCACCTTTTCTAACTACTCACAACTTATGAGAATGAAACCATAGAGTTATCGAACATAGGTCCTGTTGTTTTCTCAGCCCAACCTTTAGAATATCGTTGAGTGAGTTCCCATTAGTTGTTTTGGCTGAAGCATCAAATACAACTCCGGTTTTAGTTGTAGTGCTAGCCTCTTTTATCAAAGGAAGCTGGGGTAAGAAATAAACAGATTTTTCATCATCCTTTGAACCATCAACCACCTCCATATGACCAAATTATTCATATTCCTCCAAGAAACTTATATACTCTGACTAAAATGATCTTCACATTTATTTTCTTCTTATGATTGTGGAGTACGATGAAGATCTTCCAGTTCCCAGAAACTTTGTAACTGATGTTCCAGACTGTCATCACTCATGATAATAAATGCATGTTGATCTGTTTGAACTGTACTTGAGGTTAGGTATGGCCCTGATACTAGCCACCCTAGTTTCGTGTTTTTTTTTTTAAGTATGAGTAAGAGCCAGTCCTGAATCTTTGTTCAGGGAGAAGGAATTGGAAATATATCTCTGCTTCAATAAGTAGATAAATTTGTCCTGGCTGATTGAAATTTGCATCTGCTATTTCTATGTCCGGAGGAATATTCCACTCCTGGTAGCTGATGGAATTACTGGGTACATTCCCCGATATTATTGGTAATACCGCACAGTCAAGAGTCGTAGAATAATTTTTGTTCATTGACATAATTTGGACTGTGGCACTATATTTTGCTTCTGCCTTAACAGTGCTTATCCCTTGTAGTGGTACACAGTTACGATATTTCTCCAATTCCAGTCTCTGAAGCAAATACTCACTGACAAAGTGTGCTTGTGAACAGGAGTCCAACAATGCTCTATAAGTATGTAACATTCCTGTGTTATCACGCACCCTCACTGTGGCAGTAGTTAGCAGCATGTGTTTGTGCAGTTTCACATTTATAGAACAATACTAAACACTGCTGCTTCGATTGTCGCCATAATCTTCACTCGCATCCCTTTCTCTGTCACATGAATTTAAGTGAAATTTTCTTTTAATTTCCACCTGGGGAGATTTAGCTTCTCTGTGTAATAATGTATTATGTACCCTCCACATTTACGACCAGAACTATATGAACATTGTCTTGCTATGTGCCCCACTTGCAAGCAATTAAAACACAGTTTCTTCTGAGACACAAATTCAGTATGTTCTAGGAAATTCCCATTGAAAAACTGAGGACACCTATGCAAAGCATGTATTTCATGACATTTCATGCTACTACCATCAGTAGGGAAATAAGCTTGTTTTACACTCTTAATCTGTTTTGTAACTGTATCTTGTTTATTGTAAACTGAGCTAGATGCTACTGGAAGTAANCTTGTTTTACACTCTTAATCTGTTTTGTAACTGTATCTTGTTTATTGTAAACTGAGCTAGATGCTACTGGAAGTATACTAGGTTTACTAAGCTCTAAAACCTGGCATCTAATTTCGAGGAACTCACATAAGTCCTTTGATGGTAAAACCTGGTTGCTTGATGAGCTTACTTCCCATTCCTGGCGACTTTGTTCGTCAAGTTTGTCAATAACTAGCTGTGACAACAGTACCTCGTGCAGTGGCATTATTAGCTCTAAAGCTTCGATAGCCTTGATGTTGCTTGCTTACAAGCTCAACCAATTTCTTAAATCGGATGCCGAATGCCTGGTAACAACTGGTAAGTACAGTAGTTGCCTAACATGTGCGGTCACATTGAGTTTCGGGTTGTGGTATGCCTTGCACAAAATTCCCCATGAAACTTCAAAATAATTAGCTGTGATTGGCAAGCTTTCTATTATTTTATGTGCTTCGCCTAAAACAGATGACAGTAAATAGTGATGTTTCTGGATGTTATCTGATGAATCTTTATTGATCACCAAACATGTAAATGTTTCTTGAAAGGGTCTAAACTCTGTGACATTTCCATTGAATATAAGCAATATAATTGGATGCAATATAGTCTGTCTGTTAGACCATTCTTATACACCTTCGATGCATAGAAGGTGAACACTCATTGTTCGCAATGTTGGTGGATTCTATATATTTTTCAACAATGGCTGTAGACCATCCCAAGTTTTCATAGTATCTGTTTTTGAACGATTCTCTACCATGTTCGTGTTGTTCTGAGTATTCATCGTACAATTCAAGAAGTTTTTGCACCTAATCATATCAATGCATTAATTGAGGTAAACCCTCTAACCTTACTCTCATTTCACATGCACTGGAACCTGCTACATGCTTCTCTACAAATGTTTGCATTCGTTTGAATTTTACCTTTACCAGACCTCTAGATTTAATCAAGTAGGATTTTTGTTTAGGATCCGTGCTGACAGGGAAGGAGAGGAAAAGAAAATAGACTTAGCTCACTTTGCTGCTCCCTCGTTGGTTATCATCTACTGCCAATGCTGAGAAGTGTTCTGCAACCGTCACTACTACTCTACTGACGAATTTCCGTCACTTACCGCACGTAAAAAGAGCAACCTGTGTATTTGCCACGCACCTCAGAAATCCATGCCTGGAGGAACAAATTGTTTAATCGGAAGTGATTTCGTCTTCTAACGATAATCATGGTCACTATGGGTAATGTGGAGGTTGCCATATATGCTAGTTCAATCACTGAATTTTTTTATACGTTTTACAACTGTTATATTACACATACGTAATCACGGTAAACCTTGTAGAAACGACAGTCTGCTGCGTACACTACATAGCTTGAGAACAAATGCCATCCCAGTAGGCGACAAGTTTCTCTCCTGACACTCCAACCGCACATTGTGATCCCTTGCGCGGCACTGCCCAGGAAGCAGGGAATGGAGGTGGTCAAGGTTGTCTGGTACCTCCCTTTATTGTCGCGCCCCAACCCTCCAAGTGACCACTGTTAGTGTACAGTTTTGTGCTCAAATTATCAGAGGATGCACACCTCTACGGAAAAGTTTTCATTCTGAACAGTAGTGAACAATTATAACCTCGTAAAATTAAATTACTGTGTTAAAATTTAAAGCGTAGTTTGATAGTGTAACCAGATTTATAAACTTACAAACAAAGACATTTTACAAAATTTGCCTTAAAAAACCGGACACTTGAATGACAAAGAGCACAAGCGTTCCCTAACACTTACAGTTCCAGTTCAATATTAGGCAACTTATTGCTGTAATGAAACGATTGCAGAAAGAGAAAGCAGCGGAAGAAGGAAGAGAAAAGGGAAACAGGGTATAGGGTGCTCTCTGGTGGTAACCAAGTGAATTGTTGTGAAAACATTGTAAAAAAAAAATTTACTAAGCTTTACTTTCCGATTCTGTATGTGTTCTCTAAACTTGAGAAACGTATTTATGATAAAAAAAACGGTTAGCAAAAATAATCTGTCATATTATAGATGTGGAATACTTACAAACAATTTTATCTAATAAATTAAAGAGCCATTTGTTGCAATTTTGGATAAAAACTGGACATTTGGTGTCCGGTTAACAATTTGCCGGGACACCGGGACAGATCATCAAAAAATAAAAGACATTCCCGTTAAAAATGGGACGTCCGGTAACCCTATAGTATGAGCACTAAATGTAGATTAGACCATCTCTCAAGCCTGGCAAAGCAAATTCGTGTACCGATTATGAGTATATCCCTAGGGCATAAATTATTTCCACGTAACGAAAGAGCACTGCAGTTTTTCGTTTTGTTGTTTTGAATAAACGTATTATGCAACACGGTGAGAGATGTCACGATAGAGAAGTTTGTAGGGCATCGGGCACTCGAGACAAGTCTTCGATTCCTCTCCCACCCTTAACTTTTTTTT
>NQII01001832.1:10274-22165 GCA_002778355.1 Clitarchus hookeri
CCTTGTCTGCGCGTGGGCGGGGTTCTGCATCCACATATGCGAGCCCGGGTAAATAAATCACACGTGGGCCGGAGCTAGAAAGGAAGGCAGCGGCTCGCACAATGTGTTGAATTACTGAAGCCTAGCTTATTTCAGTTGCTTAGGAACACTTATTCTGATAGTACAATCACACCTTTCTGGACATGCCGGGTGATTAAAAAACAACGCCGAAAACGCTTGGTATGTCATGCGGGACGGCAAACAGATAATTTTTCAGGATGTGAACCACGTCCGGAAAAGCATAGTTTTGGCCGCTGTCGGGCGTCAAAAGTTAGATAACCGTTCGGAGAGGGTCCCACATCGTGTCAAGAAGCACCGCCAACGACGCGGGGCGAATCCAGACGCTACTGGTCTTTCCAGCTGCAGCACACGTGTGATTTATTTACCCCGGGCTCGCATATGTGGATGCAGGACCCCGCCCACGCACAGTCAAGGGTACGAGGGGCGGGGGGAACCCCGGACCGTGGCAGCGCCCCCCTGGAGGCTCAACTGGAACTCACCCGCGAGTGACCGCTCGACTCATCCGTCACGACGGGGGGAAAATTGGAATCCCCCGGGAGTGCTTCACTTCCAGTCCGGGCGGCAGCATGGGCCCGACAGCTGGAGCCACCGTCTGTTGGACCGGAGAGAGGCAGGGGACGAGGTAAATACGAGTGAATGTCCTCTATTACCGTGATGGATCGCGGTGTGGAAGAATCTCATTTGCCTACCCTTAACTCTCGAGCACAGGACAGCCGCGAATTATTGATTGATTTTTGATTTGATACGTTTTTTTATTATTCACATGGACACTGTACATAGATAAATATATATTGAACATTGATAGTTGTAATCATGCGTGCCAGCGCTCGCCAAGAATTATTTCTGCATGGCCACAGTCATCCCCAATCGTTCTGCGACACCCAAGAAGGAAACGCTTAAAACCCAAATAAAAAAAAAAAACATTTACTTTCGCATTAATAAGAAGCTGATATAGGCTGTTAACGGTAAAGTGAGCACTATTTGAAGCCTCTCATTTGGAATAACAGTCAATAAATATATTTTATTGTATGCTTAGACGTTAGCTTTCAAGTCCGGTGAAATAAATACACTGTGTTTATTACTTACCAATATTTATTTTAAAGTGGTGGAAGGATAAAATATTGTTGGTAGGAATAAAGTAACTAGGGCCTCAAATGTGTTCACTTTATTCATACCAACAATATATACACACACGCACGTTATACAGACTAGAACTGAACTCTACCGACAAACTTCGGCAAGTGATTCCTCATCAAAGAATGTGTCAAAAATATATTTACGACCTCTCTAGCCGAAGTTTATTCCGGAAGGGTGAAACCACCCTTGATAGTGTAGCATAAACTGGCGTTTATTGCTCGTAATAAAGCTAACATGAGATATAAATATCTGAGTGTCTGAATAATTCAATAACTATCGACGAAGTGTAAACCATAAAAAAAAATTGTGGCGGATATCAATCCCCTTCCATAAAAACGGATAGATTGAAACCCCGCATGTGCATTTACAAATGTAACTGTGTGACATTTTTGGGTAGTTCCCTGCTGATTAATAATCGACCACACGTGTTAAAAAGTTCGCCTTGAGTTCACACTACGTGCCATCGTTTTCGAGAAATGAATGGATAAAGAATTGCAGCATTTGCAGTGTTATATCATCATGTAATAATTTCTCGAAAAATGGTGGAGTTTAGCGTAAAAACAAAAGAAGGCTTTTTCATTTACCATGTATGGTAGATTACTAAGCCGCAGGAAGAAACAAAAAATATCGGCCAGTTACATTTTTCAATGCTCACGTGGAATTCCAACCCATCCGTTTTTTTTTTCTGGAAGGTTGTTGATAACCGTACGCAATNTTTTCTGGAAGGTTGTTGATAACCGTACGCAATTTTTTTATGGTTTGCACATCGTAGTTCAATAATTTACTATCCAGAAAATCAAAGATTGGTTTTTAATCTGGCTGTGTTACGGCCAATAAACTCCAGTTTCAGCTACACTTTCAAGGGTGGTAAAACCCTTCCAGAATAAACTTCTGCTATGAGTTGTAAATATATATTTGACCTAGTTTTTTGTGAGAAATTACTTCCCGAACTTTGTCGGTGGTGTTCAGTTCCATGCTGTATATGCATGTGTGTTTCTTTATGTAGTTCATAGAGCGCAGCAAAAGAACAAAACATTTTTTTTTTTTGTTGCAGTTACAGAAGTAAATATGATTTTCCAAAATTTTCCAAAGTTACCTGTAAACACTCAAACACATTCGACTTACGGCACTTCAAGTCTTTCATTCCTCGGCGTGTGTGTGTGTGCTCGAAAACTGCGCGACAAACGGCGCTGCTGCAAATTAACTCGCTAATCGAACTCACCGCGTACTCTCGAACGATGTTTCGTCCCGTGGTCGAGATGCTGCTGCATCACCGTTCAACCCAAAGTTCCAAGTACGAATCCCGGGCAGTTTCTGGATGTAACCCACCACCAATTAACAGTGTTTGTTATTTAAACACGTAAAAATAATTGTATTTTATTTAAAATACATTTTATAAACACAAATTTTAAAGTAAAAAAAAAATTCACCTATATTTTTTTTATATTTTATTGAATCATAAATATGTTTTATTACTGTGTGGTTATCTTTAACGCCGTGTAATTCAATTTTAAGTACACCGCACGAAATAAAACCAGTTCGTGTCTCTAGGCAAAGAATTTATCCATCAGGTACGTTCTCCAAAAATGCTTGTTGAAAAAAAAATTCGCAAATTCTTTTTTTAGTCAACATTCTCATGACGATGGTACCTTATTAGAAAATCATACTACGGCCTTATTGACTCACCGGTATCTAGCGAAGACGTTACTACACAAAACTGACAACAATTTCTGTTCAGATTTACAACCGCTTCGGACACAGTAATCGTGTGGAAATTTTTTCCAATCCTTCCATGCCGTTACAGTAAGAACTAAAGCAGTATTAAAGAAATAATTTTTTTAGAACAAGTATCCCATTTCAACGTCTTAAAATGTGGTATTTATAACGGGGAAGATGAAAAAAATATAAAATATAATTAACCGTTTCCAGAGGATTTGTGGTACAACTAGACCGAGTACGAGAGGAAAAGTGACACGAGAAACATTTCTCAAGTTTATCAGAGCTGTGGCGTTTCCCGCATTAATTTACATTTCAGAATTCTGGGCAGAAAGGAAGAAAGATTTTACACTATTATAAACGTCAGAGATGAAATTCCTCAGAGCAGTAAAAGGATGTACAAAAGAGAAAAAGCCTGCGAAGTGAAAACATTACGAAAGAGTTGCAAGCGCGGCCATTATCAGGAAAGGTTTTAAGGCACAAGGAAGATTGAAAAGAACATCGTTGCCGCATGCTCAGACACAGGCTTCCGTGTCAAGCGCTGAACTACAGACTATGAGGTAAAGTCTGTTCACGATAAAGTGAGCACTTTTGAAATCAACCTTAGAAAAAAAAGTCACTGCTCCTATCGGCATATATTTTAACGGGCGCACTGAGTGTCATGCGCACAGTAAAGTAAGTAACGATGGAATGAAAGTAGTGCCATGTATTAACGTCGAGTTTAAAGTTTCAGGCTACCATTTTTGAAAACTTAAATTACT
Organism: Clitarchus hookeri; assembly: GCA_002778355.1. NCBI lineage: Eukaryota > Metazoa > Arthropoda > Insecta > Phasmatodea > Phasmatidae > Clitarchus > Clitarchus hookeri. The sequence goes on from NQII01001832.1 coordinate 13,949, forward strand.
TCTTTCGCGTTCTGTTTTTTTTAAATGCATCTAAGTGTAAAAATTAGCACATTTGTAAAATATTTACTATTCTAATAATTTTAAAGTATCACTTGACCGACGCATAAATAAAGTGATCAGGCCCATGGCAATGCTAATTTTACACAAGGCGGAGGAATATGCAAGTAGGGCTTTGAAAAGTGCTCAGTTTAACGTGAACAGCCAATAAGGGGAGTGTTGGAATACCTCATATGAGCTTGTAAAACCGGAACAGGCAGATCGCCTGACGCCGAAAAGTTGGAAGTAGTAGAACACATCGTTCAAAGTTNTGAGCTTGTAAAACCGGAACAGGCAGATCGCCTGACGCCGAAAAGTTGGAAGTAGTAGAACACATCGTTCAAAGTTGGAAGTAGTAGAACACATCGTTCAAAGTCGGAAGTAGTAGAACACGTCGTTCAAAGTCGGAAGTAGTAGAACACGTCGTTCAAAGTCGGAAGTAGTAGAACACGTCGTTCAAAGTCGGAAGTAGTAGAACACGTCGTTCAAAGTCGGAAGTAGTAGAACACGTCGTTCAAAGTCGGAAGTAGTAGAACACGTCGTTCAAAGTCGGAAGTAGTAGAACACGTCGTTCAAAGTCGGAAGTAGTAGAACACGTCGTTCAAAGTCGGAAGTAGTAGAACACGTCGTTCAAAGTCGGAAGTAGTAGAACACGTCGTTCAAAGTCGGAAGTAGTAGAACACGTCGTTCAAAGTCGGAAGTAGTAGAACACGTCGTTCAAAGTCGGAAGTAGTAGAACACGTCGTTCAAAGTCGGAAGTAGTAGAACACGTCGTTCAAAGTCGGAAGTAGTAGAACACGTCGTTCAAAGTCGGAAGTAGTAGAACACGTCGTTCAAAGTCGGAAGTAGTAGAACACGTCGTTCAAAGTCGGAAGTAGTAGAACACGTCGTTCAAAGTCGGAAGTAGTAGAACACGTCGTTCAAAGTCGGAAGTAGTAGAACACGTCGTTCAAAGTCGGAAGTAGTAGAACACGTCGTTCAAAGTCGGAAGTAGTAGAACACGTCGTTCAAAGTCGGAAGTAGTAGAACACGTCGTTCAAAGTCGGAAGTAGTAGAACACGTCGTTCAAAGTCGGAAGAAGTAGAACACGTCGTACAAAGTCGGAAGTAGAAGAACACATCGTTCTCTGCTGTCGTGGTCGTTATGGCGTTGCAATCATTTTGTGAGGATGCAGGGGATAGTGATGGTTCGAGTCGAGTTGATTTGGAGCCAACTATTGAAGCTCCAGTCGTCTTTCTGTACATACAACTAACTACCTGTGCGACCCAAACTTGGACTTTCTCCAGTAACACCTTCAAAAATAGTATGATTCGTGTCAGAATAAGTACACTGTTGGAAAAAAAAAATATTTGCTGTTACGAGAAAGTATTGGTAAAAAAAATATTTATTAATTTTCGTAAAACTAATGACAATTTTTCTTAGTATAGGCTGTTCACGGTAAACTGAGCACTTTTGAAAAGCCTGCTTAGGATCTACTTGTATGCATATTGTATATTTTTCCATCATTTATAAAATAAATATTGACTGGGACTCGTGTCTTTATTCATGCGTCGGTCAACTGAAAATTTTAAAATTATTAGAAAAGTAAATATTTTACAAATTTGCTATTTTTTTACACTTGTAGGAATTAAAAATACACACAGCAAAATGAAAATAATTGCAGTATTTACAAAAGTTTACGTAACACTTTTTTACCAAACATTAAGACACGGAACTACTTTCCATCTGTCATTACCAACTTTGGTGGGCACATGACAGACATCGTGCCCGTTAAAATATATGCATGTAGCGGCAGTGAAATTTTTGAAAGGTTTAATTTCAAAAGTGCTCACTTTACCGAGAACAGCATTTTACCGTAAATTTCACGGAAAGTTTCGTGAACTGAGGAGTCTTTCCGTAAGTTTACGAATAATCGTTTACTGTGTTTTGTGTTTCTGCGGCGACATTGTGGAAATATCATTATTTCCATTGCGTAATTGTTAACATACTTTTTCTTTCTGGAACGGGATCTGAACGTGAACCAAACTTTCACATGCCTGTCATATTTATATACGCAACGTACTAAAAATCTTACTATTTGCAATAAATGACGGACCTGTATTTTCAGTATCCTAATTACTTAATTGTTTGAAGCGTTGTCTTCTGTTACAGTTTGTTTGTGCAAACTTAAAGCATTTTAAGTTCCATGCGTAAGTGGCCCAACCAACCTAACTGCAACAGAAACGAATGTTTTCGTGTTAAAGTAAAGAAGAACGCCTTGTGTAGCGCAGACAACGTCCGCCCTCTACAACCGAAGCTTAGATAGTACGGACATGTTCCATATTGTGTACGGTTATCACTTCCGTTTCACTTCATTGCTGACATTTTCCCGCACATTAACCGCTGATTGCCGTAAAATATTAGCTAATTTACGGAAATGTTAACAGTCGTAAGTGTTTGCATTTTCCCGTAACTGGCCCGAAATATCCAGGCAAGCCGAAACAGTTTTGAACCGAAGTAGGACATTTGTGCACTGGCGAAGAATCAAACCCGTGACAANTCTACAACCGAAGCTTAGATAGTACGGACATGTTCCATATTGTGTACGGTTATCACTTCCGTTTCACTTCATTGCCTACATTTTCCCGCACATTAACCGCTGATTGCCGTAAAATATTAGCTAATTTACGGAAATGTTAACAGTCGTAAGTGTTTGCATTTTCCCGTAACTGGCCCGACATATCCAGGCAAGCCGAAACAGTTTTGAACCGAAGTAGGACATTTGTGCACTGGCGAAGAATCAAACCCGTGACAAGCAGTCAACATGTCAGGCGTAAAGGAAGATGCGACCATTAAAAAGGACGAAGTTCCGGTAAAACTCGAAGGACACTTCCCAGAAACCTTTGCATCCCTTTGCTTAAGAAATCTGTCTAATTTTGATTTGACTTGATTGAGCTTATTAGTACTCTTTTTTACTCCAGAAGACAAGTTTCGAGGGCAGGAGATATCACGAGGAAGATATCACCTTTCAAACTAAACTGACCTAAACTTATATCTGATCTATACTAAATTAATTATGATTTATCCCGGTTTCGAACTCGAAACTTTAAAGTTCCCCAACTAACACATTAGGAAACTCAAAACCTGATTTCAATGTGTGAAACATATATATTTTGCCCCTGTATTTATGAAATTTGATTTCAATTTAAATAATAACTTGTTCTTGAGCATTTTTTTTTTAAGTTAGTTAAGCGAGAAACATATTCTAGCAATGGTTCCTGCCAGTTCTAGCTCAGCCGTGAACAATAGGTATTTCACCGAGGACTTCTGGTAGTTAAAAAATATAAATATGCCGATCAAACAGATTCTACTATTCAGATGCCGAATCCATACGCCAAAATTGGTTGCTGCACTAGTGGAAGAACTCGAAGCCCATTCAGCAATTACGCCAGTACGTAGAAATATTCCGGGAAGTAACACAAAATACTAATGTTTGCCGATCGCAAACTATAACTTAATCGCTATGTAACTCACGCTCCCGTATATTTGGGCTCTCAACTTCTTTCGTGAATTAAAAAAAATGGCCAACTGGATGTTAGAAATGCTTGACGGGTTCACAAACATTTTTTTTTCAAGAGCTTACAGAAACNGAACTCGAAGCCCATTCAGCAATTACGCCAGTACGTAGAAATATTCCGGGAAGTAACACAAAATACTAATGTTTGGCGATCGCAAGCTATAACTTAATCGCTATGTAACTCACGCTCGCGTATATTTAGGCTCTCAACTTCTTTCGTGAATAAAAAAAAATGGCCAACTGGATGTTAGAAATGCTTGACGGGTTCACAAACATTTTTTTTTCAAGAGCTTACAGAAACAGAGAAAAGAAAACAGCTAAACATCAAGTGTTTCCGTTCATCATTACTTATAGAACCAGGGGTCGACCCGCGGAAACCGCGGATTCACTATCCTTGGGCGAGGCAGGTAAATGGGTGCAATTTGAAACCTACCCTTTTTTTTTTGACAGAGTGTAATTGTATGAATGTTTTCCTAGGTGGCCCGCATAGCCCGCGTTTTACTCAAGAACGGTGAAGCATGTACATGCGTACAATCTGAAACCCAGTTCATAAATATTGCCTGTGATAAGCGTGGTAAGTGTAGAGTCCATTGCCAAATGAATTTCGAAATTATCGTACGAAATACCGATGTGTGTGGTGTAGATCTAATACTTGTACCGTCCAACCATGTTCATTTCAGGCCTAAAAGTAAATTTGTTTGGGCAGTGCAGAGTCCGTTATGGTACAAATTTTGAAATTATCGTACAAAATACCGAAGTTATGGTACACTGTACCATAATTACGGTACGCAAAATATGGACCTAGTGACTTTATACCATAGTTATGGTACATATTATGGTGCACCATTATGTTACCGATATTTATTCAAAAGAGCCTAACTAACTGTGAACCGAGGGAGTGTCCAAAGAGACAGCCCTCCCTCAAATCCTGGCGAAATCCACCGAAAACNACTAACTGTGAACCGAGGGAGTGTCCAAAGAGACAGCCCTCCCTCAAATCCTGGCGAAATCCACCGAAAACGGCGACTTCCAGAGGCGAAAATTTTTGTAAACAGACCCCTCCGGTCTTAGCATCTCCTCCCTTAGGGGGAGGGGGAGAGGGTAAGTGGGGATCGAAATACCTACCATATCCATACCCCCTCACCTTCCCACACCTTCCTCACCCACCCTCATTACCTCACCAGCCCTCACCGCCTCACCTTCAACCCCCTCACCACTCCCAACCATCCCCGCCCTCACAACTCTCACCCCCACACCTACCCTCACTCTCTCATCCCCCTGACCATCAAAATGATAAAAATAGAGGAACATAATGCGTTTACCTCACACACTCGTCCCGTCACCCACACCCCTCCTCACAACAAATTAATACTTTGCCTTACATAACAGAAATTATCGCTCCCCATACCAATCAACTTTAACACATATTTTGCCAGTATTGGACACTATAGATTCCACTAGTTATTTCTTTTTTAGCATCTACCACCATGTCGTCCATTTCCAGAACTTTTTTTAAAATTATTAATTAATTAAGCGAAGATAAAGTAAATTATCATAGTAACTTCTTGTGAACTAGCACAAAGCTTAATATCTAATAATCCTTTTTTTCTTTTGCATTGTACATACAGGTGCTTAAAGCCTGCTTTTCTATCATTAAGGTTTTCCCATGATGATGTAAAAGGTAAGAACACTTGGTAGGACTCGGCCCTGTGTTTTAATCTTTCTTTAGCATAAAGGATCGCGCTTGAGGCGAATTTCGTTCCTAGTTCTCCTCTAGGGTACCTTGGTGCTCGGATTGGAAGCCGTTTGGGTTGGCAATCACCTTTCCAGGGATTTGTGTACCTGTTGGCTACGGCCTTGAGCGCCAACGGGTGGCTTACGCCCTACCACGACACTAGTGATACTAGTGTTAATGGTACTAGTGGCAGTTAGTGATGATAGTGTTAATGGTAGTAGTGGCAGTTAGTGATGATAGTGTTAATGGTAGTAGTGGCAGTTAGTGATGATAGTGTTAATGGTAGTAGTGGCAGTTAGTGATGATAGTGTTAATGGTAGTAGTGGCAGTTAGTGATGATAGTGTTAATGGTAGTAGTGGCAGTTAGTGATGATAGTGTTAATGGTAGTAGTGGCAGTTAGTGATGATAGTGTTAATGGTAGTAGTGGCAGTTAGTGATGATAGTGTTAATGGTAGTAGTGGCAGTTAGTGATGATAGTGTTAATGGTAGTAGTGGCAGTTAGTGATGATAGTGTTAATGGTAGTAGTGGCAGTTAGTGATGATAGTGTTAATGGTAGTAGTGGCAGTTAGTGATGATAGTGTTAATGGTAGTAGTGGCAGTTAGTGATGATAGTGTTAATGGTACTAGTGGCAGTTGGTGATTTTAATAGTAGTGGTAGCAACAATATTAGTAGTTTTGGTAGTGGCAGTAATAGTTATAAAACTGACTAAAACTTCACACACGCCGTATAATAACAAAAACACGTGGAGTTATTCATGGAACAATACATCGGTAGGCCTGGCAGTGCCACTGCCCGTGCTTTGTTTTGGTTGGTTACACCACAGATACAGTGAATGTATGAATTTTATGTTATTTTCTTTCCCATCTTCCCTTATACGTCAATTTTGGTGTCGCCATTAACTCGCAACCTGAATTATGATGAGTAAAGTGGTGGTATTAAATATTATTTTTAACATGCTGTTTCTAGTGCACTCGAATCGTTGTCCAAGCTATCAGTAAACATAGCCATATGTTACAAATCCTTTACACCGATCGTTGTATGGAAGTAATAAAACTGACCTCGGCTTTTTATTAGTCGCTATATTTTAATCCGTTGCACAATATTTTTATTTGCCACGTCTTCTGTGGGAGGCGCGTGTTTGAAAAGAATTTTCTTTGTTTTGTTTTATGCTTGCTGTTGCACAAAAAAAAAAACTGCAAAATGCTGGTAAATTTAAAAAAAAATACAATCCAAGGAACATTCTGGATCAAACATCGCTAAAATTTCTCTTGAAAACCCGTGGTGTCATATTCCGATGGATGACCACGTCACGTGTTCTCGAAGAGCGTAATGCTGAAACCCGTGGGATGGCGTCAGCGACTCTCGATGTGCAGTTCATAAATATTAGTTTGTTTTTTGGGTTGTTGGGNATGCAGGAAAACCATCCTTCGTTTCCATTTGCACGATGGTCACTCTTAATCGTCAGCATTATAGTTAAGCTTGTACAGTGTGTGTGTGTGTGTGTGTGTGTGTGCGCGTGCGCGTGCGCGTGCGTGTGCGTGTGTGTACATATATATATATATATATACACACACACACACAAGGTCCCATTAAATTTAATAATATAGTGCATCATATAATTAAAAAATTCTGTGAAAAAGTGCTCTATTCTACGTCAAGCTAAGTTTCTTTCGGTGAGGAAGTTTCATTACGAAGATTTGTAAAAAAAAATTAAAGTTGGATGGAATTTCTCCACCTGAATTGTAGGTGTTGTTTTCCCGTGTTGGTTAGAGTGTTAGCGAATTCTCAGGACTACAACGTTTACTGCTATTTGATGGTAGCAACCTCTATTATGTTTTTACCGTGGATGTTATTTACAATCGCCTTTTTTTTTTTTAGGCTGATGATCTTCGTTTTTTTTATTTATTGTAAGGATTTGTTTATCTCACACCTAAATGCTTGTTATTTTCTCATTCTCGAGGATGAAAACTCCCATAACACTCACTTTAAGGCTACAAGTCGTACACATCTTCTCTGCCTGACTTTTCTTATGGGATCACTACCCAACTGTTGTAGTACACTTAAGAAATCATACTGTATTGTAAAAAAAAACAATATTGAAGAAACTACTGTACATGCTGTTTACCGAAGAGGTGTTTCCTTCTTCACATCCCATCAGCACAATATGTTTCTCCGCAACGAACTGTACAAATTTACCGTATAAGTAACCGTATGAGTAACCGTATAAGTAACCGTATAATTAACCGTATAATTAACCGTATAATTAACCGTATAAGTAAACGTATAAGTAAACGTATAAGTAAACGTATAAGTAACCGCATAAGTAACCGCATAAGTAACCGCATAAGTAACCGTATAAGTAACCGCATAAGTAAACGCATAAGTAAACGCATAAGTAACCGTATAAGTAACCGTATAAGTAACCGTATAAGTAACCGTATAGACAGGAATGCTTCGCCACAGTAAAATATTTGCTCACGACTTTAGTAAAAAAAAAAATCCTTAGCAGTCATTGCTCTTTTCCCGGTCTCTCCACATTGGCTTCCAAAAACAATACAGAACTCCGTGAAAGTGCTTACAGTCTACTTATGTCCCCATGATGCCCTTTTAAGTTAAATGTTTCTAATTAATTCGCGAAAGTGAAGCTCGCTCATTTCGTCTCTCCCAGACACATCCTGCTACACACAGCATTGCCCAGACGAGTTTGTTTGCACTTGAAATTTAAAGCCAGTTTCAGGAAGAGAGAGAGTGTGTGAGAGAGTGAGAAAGTGAGAGACAGAGGCAAGAGTGAGCCAGCAGACGTGTGAATTCCGCTGTGGAACTTCTCAGCGAACAGTTAATTCTGCTAAGAGTGGGGTGTCTCGTTGGCGCTTGACTGGCCTTCATA